>JABUQX010058951.1:0-23206 GCA_015478945.1 Trachelipus rathkii | reverse complement strand
TTTCAGAACGTTTCAAACACCCGAGCGTCTTACGGCTAAGAATAAAGTTGCAGGCTAGAGGAGGAGGAGGTGATTGTTCAACTTGGAGGTTCGGTTAAGAATTAAGAGATTGAAGCTTAGAGGAGGAGGAGGAGGATGTTAAACTTGAGTTTCGGTTAAGAAAGAGATGAGGCTTAGAGGATTTGGATACGAAATGCTCAAACAACAGCGAAATTTTGGAAAGTGTAGACGCTAAGGTTTGGCCAAGAAATTTATGAAGGGTTAAAGAAACACTATTATAGAGTAACGGACAGCAATATCATTGGGCGGTGCAGCCAAACTCCTTATTACAAAACCTCGTTACAAACCCTGTGTTACAAACCCGTTACAAAACCCCAAGTTGTGATGGGATGAGTAACGAGTTGAAGGAGCTATCATTTTTTGTGGAAGCCATCCCTCTTGGCCTTTTCAGAAGTGGTCTAGTGCATTGCAGATGCTAATTTTAGAGTATGTATGTTTAAAAAAACAGAAACGAGGTCGTGTAATAGTATTTAATATGGTGTTTGAATAAAGATGACATCGCTTGACTTCCATGTTGTTGAAGAAGATGTGAAGATAAGTATGAAAGGGGGTGAGAGAGAGTCATGGGACACCTGAGTTGAGAAGATGGGATCATACACTCTGGCACTCCATAGGAGATATATCATGTGCCCAATTTGGCAGGTAATTCTCATCGGGGTTTGTGATTCGCTTAACCCGCCCTTCTGCGCATATAATAATAGTTATATAATTATAATATATATATATAAATTATATTATATATATAAGATATATTATATATATAATATATAAAATATATATATATATATAATTATTATTATATAATATATATATATAAATAAGATACTATGTTAATTTATGTTACAATGATAAGAATATGCATGGCCCATAAGCTATGATGCAAGAGCAATGATTTGGATCGCTGGATCCACCGGAAATATCTCATCAACTAAAACTAATTTGTAAATAATATTACCCTGAAATTTCCAGTCCATGTTTCTTTTCGCGGCAAAATTCTTTTAATCGCGGGTAAACTTCAGCCATTAACGTGTTTCTCTCCATTGACATGTCTAGTAATAAAATAAAATTATAATTTTAAAAGTAACATATATATATATATTATATATTATATATAATTATATATATAATATATGATATATATAATATATATATATACTTTATAATATATAATTTATATATATATTACATATATTATATTATATATAAATATATATACTACTATAGTTTTATTACTAATATATTTATTATAGATATATATTATCATATATTAATAATATATAATATATAGTATATATATATTATGATATTATATATAATATATATATATATATATATACAAACGCGGTGCGGTACTATAGGAAAGCAAGAGGAAGCAAACGCCTTACTATTGTTTAATAAAAAGATGAATTTCCATCACTGAACGAATTCAATTCTTCAAACCCTGTAATCCATGAATTACGTCGTGTTTTAATTATTCTGATTTTTATCCAATTTTTTTTTATTTGAAGCTAAACGTAAATAGTGCTGTAATTTAGATAGCAGCAGTTTACTATTTGTTAGTTAGTTGCGATTTTGGAGAGAGAGAGAGAGAGAGAGAGAGAGAGAGAGAGAGAGAGAGAGAGAGAGAGAGAGAGAGAGAGAGAGCAATGTAATATGACTCATATCATAAGTGACAAAATGATGCTTTTAAGATAAAAGCATCTTTTTCCCACTGAATTAGTCTTTCTTTTCTTTTTAGCTTTTTCCTATTCAAAAAACATGTTTTTCCTCTTAAAATACGAAATTTATTAAAAACATCAAAATTCTTTAAAAATATTTTACTTAAAAATTCCAAATTTAATTTAGAAAAATAAAACACATATATGTTAAATCAATCTCGAAGGGAAGCTTTTGAAAGTTTTTACCTTCTCAGCGTCAGTAGTCCGTATGGCAGTGACACCACTTAGTGGGGAGAATTATATCTTTTTTCACATTGAAAGAAATCGAAGTAAAGTAATAAATAAAGCAAATATATGTTTTTAATAATTATATGTTATAATATTAAATAAATTTCGAATAAATATTCAAATTTAATTAATATTTCTAAAAATCAAAAATAATTATGTGAACAATAGTTTTTAAAAAAATAAATAGTCATATCTGGAAACTATCTTATGAGCGAAGTGCCAAATTTTGGACTGCAAATTTTTAAATTTAAGAGCTGCATATTATTTCCAACTTAGCATTAATATCTATTGAGAAAAACCTTAAAGAAATAAAAAGCAAGTGAGAATTTACCAACTAGAAACAGAGTTCTATTTTTTTCCAGAATATTCGATTGAGCGCAATAGATTAAACGTAAGTAACTTAATATTATATTATATATGTATAAATACTATATATATATAATATATATATATAATATATATATATAATATATAGTATATATATATATACTTATATATATTATATATAATTATATATATAATTAATATATATACAGGGCCGTAGTCAGAATTTTTTTTCGAGAGTGGTGGGTGCGGAGATTGAGTATTAAATATATATAGTATATATATTATATATATAATATATATATATATATAATATATATATATATTATATAATATTATATATATATTATATATATATATATATATATATATATATATATCATATTATAGCACTTATGATCATTACTGGATATAATGAAGGGAATAAATAGTTATCATTTATCGCCATTTCAAAACATTTGACAAGGTCAGTATATATATATATATATATATATATATATACTATAATAATATAATATATATATTATATATATATAATAATATTGATATATATATATAATATATAATATAATATAGTTATATAATGCATTCTCGTTCTCATTCACAGCGGAACCATTGAAAACTTCCTTCCATTAGATGTTGATAGCTATGAATAAACACTCATTAAAGTCATTCTGTTATCTTTCCTAATCCTGTAGAATGTGAACAAAATCGGGGTTTTGAGTCGTTTCAGAATAGAAACGTATCTTTCTGGAGTGAACGTTTTGAGTGATATAGACGCTAAAACCCTTTACAATCCAAATGGGATTGTAGAGTTCAAATTTATTTATAAAAATAGTAAAAAAATTTATAGATATTGGTGGAATGACTTTATTGGGACTGGTAGGTATGGAAATATAGCTATAATATTAAATAAATTTCAAATAAATAACTCGAATCTATAATTTAATATTTCCTATGAATCAAAAATAATTGTGAATAATAGTTTTTTTTAAAATAGTCATATCTGGAAACAATCTTATAAGCGAAGTGCCAATTGATCTCTAATTGGTTTAAAAAATCATGAAAAGTAATGGCAATTTCTTTATGCCCTTTCATTTTATATTAATTCTAACATGTGACATTATCATTTCTTCATTAACAGATAAATAGAAACTTGAAAACATTATTTCCCTACAATAAATATAATTTAATCTATACTGTTTTAAAACGTTAATCTTACTTCCAAAACACAGTAATCAAAATATGATTCAAGAGAGAGAGAGAGAAGAGACGAAGAGAAGCAGAGAGAGAGAGAGAGAGAGAGAGAGAGAGAGAAGACGAGAGAGAGAGAAGAAGAAGGAGAGAGGATGAGAGAGAGAGTTGAAGAAACAATTAAACTTATAACAAATTTGTTCGTGATTACAAACTTCAAAAGATTTAAAGTTTTATAAAGAAGTGTAATAATGAGTGCTTCTATAATCTGAAGTGTTCGAAACAATGCTTAAAAAGTTTCTCTAAATAGCAACAATCCATCGCAACCCACCTTGTGTCTCACATCCATGTTATTTTTGTCCATTTTATCTTTAGGAAAATCTTTCCAATGCTTTTTATTCAAATAGTTTACTTCCTTAATGACCTCCTAAAATAGTGCCCAGTGCTCACTGTGTCAATAAAGTTTTTAATGTATTGTACATCAAATAATTGGGAACAGCTATAAACTAACAATGCCGCTGGATATTTTCGACAATTTGAAAACTCGGGAAATTTAATTTTAGTATCCTTAGTAGGATGAGTAAAGGAGAAGACCTGAGGGTAACACAGTTGGGTTATTAAGTTCGATTAACCTTAGTTTTGTTAGGTAGGGTAGTTTGTTAAGGTGTACAAGACATTTTTGAAGGAAATGTTCAGAGCTATGTACTAAGTTAGCAAGAATACGGAACTTTGCTTTGATTAAGTTATTTTTTTATTTAACATAAATGAAAAATGTATATGTGAATAATCATAGGTTATGAAAAGATTTGTATTTTGAGGAGCGGTGTGTATATAGACGCATGTCATCATGTTTCTGATGCAGTGAAACATAAATTTAAAACTGAAGCACAAAAATTTAATAAAAATTTCCATTATTACAAATAATAGATTTAATTAAAATAAATATTTATAGTGGTGGCTGCATATATATATATATATTAATATATTATATTATATTATATTTATATATATGATATATGTTGGTACATATTCTATATTAAATAATTTAATTATATTATTAGTTATTAATTAGGTTACTACCATTAACTAGGATATATTATCTATATTACAGTATTATGGGAGGTATGTATTATGTAGTATATTACCAGAGCGCACATGCATATTAGCTATTTATATACCTTATCTTGCCATTATGCATTTTAAGGCTATTTGAGTAATATGGTGAGTTTGTGAGTGGATGTTGGTGATTTATTATTATCTATCTTATATAATGACATTAAAAATATTGTGTATATTAAATTGCCGAGGTATTAAAACGGACCATTTTAAAAAAACGAGAAGTACCGATCTTTTATCCGTGTTTTTCATTTTACATGTTCTTAGGTTCTATACGGCACTTCCTGATCTTGACTCTCCTCCATTTATATTTAGTTCCATTTTTTGGCTACAAGATTAACTTGTTTTGAAAAGCATGAAAAGATGTAGGAGCTTCCATATCTTGCATGTTGTAACATCAATTTGGAATTACCTTTCTGTATTATTACATGTAAAACTGTGTGACAACATTGTCTTTGTTAACAAGCAGAGTTGATGTAAAGCATTATTCTATTTGTGCTTACACTCTCCGCTGGTTCGTTGCTTGCCACGGGCTTTATCCTTATAGATCAAATAGACCATATTAATTACACAACAGCATGAGTTTACTCATATGACAAGCAGCTAAGTCCTTCTTGAGAAATGCCATATATTTCCACAGTTGGCTTAGTAAAAGATAAGTCCTAATTAGTTCAACTCTCTCATCCTTAGTCGCGGTGAGGAAAAGTCCTATAAAAACTTTGTAAAGCAGTGTAGTATATTACTTTTAGTGGACATGCTTTTTTCTTCTTCCGATGACTGAGTATATATTTAGCAATGCAACCCGGATTCTACACTTGTGTATCGTCATTTAAGTCATTTCGTCGAGAGAGTTGAAACTACTATCTTTTTCGGCTATTCATCACTTTGTTTATCATAATGAGTTCCTGTCTAACTATTACTGTCTATAGAAGGTGTCTGTACTAATTCCTCGACCTTTATCGGACGTTGTGGCTTGTGAGCCTCTCTGTATCCATCTATATAAATTGTGTAATAAACATCGCGTGGTACATTTTGAGAGTTGACTTTTATTTTATGCCGTCTCTATTATGTCTCAAATGGCCTAATAAGTACTCAAATGCCTAAGATAAAGGTTGTAGTATAGTTGATAAGGGCTGGGAGCACCCACATCAGTACTTCTATAAGGGTATTAGTTTTTTTAATCTATACGCTCACAGATATTGCGGTATGGTCGAAGCCATTTATTTACATCACTTTAAGTTTATTGACATGCGGACATATATTATAGTCTCATTTGGGTTGTGCTCCGTGTTGACATATCCGAGGTATAGATTTATTATTCTTCTTTCGCCTTCGTGGATATCAGTTAGATGTGTTGGTAGTCCTCACGGATACCGTGTATGTGTTTTTATACACTGAAGCCTCATCTTATATCTTGTTAACTGTGAGACTACTTTTCGCCTTCATAATAGTACTACCCTCATCCTATATAGTATCTGTTATAATGACATAATAGGTCACTTCTTATGCGATCCACCGTCGTCTATTGTATATTACGCCCTCTATTACTACCTGGCCGAATACTCACTTTCCAGCTTGTTATAGCCTTAATCATTATATTCATATTATATATAAACTATTTTAGCGACAGGGTACATCACTACTTCAGGAAACTATAGTCTCTGAGCGATTTTCTTTACTCGATGTAGAGGTGTCACACTACTGCCCCCTAGCAAAGCTGAGAAGGCCCAGAATTCTGAGTAACACGTGTGGTGCATAAGCGAGATGCTAATTGTGGAGCTGATCCAATTCTATTAACTCCTACCATTCTGCTAATCTCGACATACTGAGACCATTAATGTAAGCAACGTAACTTTGTATGTATAATATTATAGAGTAGATGAATGGAGTGTTTAATATGCTCAAAATGTTTTGACGTATCCTCCGGGAGCGTCGTGTCGATTATAGGAGTGTTTGCGCTGCGCTCATTAGAACCAGTGGAATTAATTTAAGCAGCTTGATTGGCTCGATGTTTGGACAGCTTGGACACCCAGGAGATCACTTTAAGCTTTCAATAAGGTAGATACATGACTGTACTATAACCGCTGACGGATATGCTCGCGGAAGAAGTAATATTCAATACACTATAATCATGCACAGGGTACTACATTTGGTTATTTTCCCCTGGATTTATGGTCAAAATATAAATTAGATATACTTAGAGTTTTATACACTAATATAATTGATATCCTATTTATGAAACTATTCAAATATATTATATAATTGATAATCATATAATTATATATATTTATTAACCCTTTATTTTTAAAAAATAATAATGTTAGCTGTTGAGTTAAAACTATGTCTTACTTTGTCAATATAGTAATATCACCTTATATTCTAATTGATGTTTAATTTAGTATTTATTTCATTCTAAGTTCTTTAAATAATTTTAGGCTTAATGAATAATATAAAATAATTTAGATATGAAATAAAATATTGTAGTTATTTCTCATAGTGAGTATTTTATAGTTGAATAGCATAGAAAAGGCAGAGTATATTAATATATATCAATGCTCTTCTAATTAACAACGCCTAAAATTTGTCCAGATATATTTTATACTTCCTTAAAATTCGTAACTTAAGTACAAAAGCTTATTAATCGGTATCATTGTAAATCTTATCAAATAATGTGTTTATAAATTATGAGAAATTGTTGGTTTATTCTTAACATGTAACAAATTATAAATAAATCGAACTCTCAGATGATGGAGTAGATAATTTCTTATATATAATAATATAGAGTAAATATAATATAATATAATAAGTATAAAACTAAAATAATAAAATATTATAGAAGAATAAATATATTATATAATTATGAGATTAATACATGAGTTAAATGAGAGCATATAAAAGTTAAAGCAGAAAGCAAAAAGTTAAAGCTTAGTTAAAAGCTATGAAGTATTAAAGCATAAATAGCAATAGGATATAAGCAGTAAAGCTCTAATAATAAACAAAAGCATACTATATATTATATACCTTAAGGTATACATACCTCATTCTAATGATTTTATGATTACTATATCATGTATTTGATGTATCCATGTAAATGAGTCTAATTAATTTGTAATATAGTCTTAGCAGTGTACTAATGCAGTTGCACCATCTCGAGCAATCGCTCAACATAGAGAGAGGACATGGGAAAGATTCATGGAGAGCAGTCACAATGCAAGAAGAGAGTCCTTCAAGAGTAAAGAGCGAGGATAAAAACCTAGGAGACAACTAGAAAGTCGCTAAATCTTTCAGATTATGCGACATTTATGGAGTTACTTGAACGCCACAACCTTCTGAATTTCGCTGGATATATGAATTTAACTGCTTTAAAGTTAATAGTTATGTATTAGATTTAAAAGCTGTAAAGCAGAGAGTTAAGCAGTAAAAGCAGTAGAGTAAATGGTCAAGGTAAAGCTGACAGCGTTATATAAGCAGTAATAAGCAGAGTGAGTTATTAATAATGACAGTAAAAGTCATAATAATTACTCAAAAAGTCATACTAATCCTACTAGTGTTTTGGATATAATAACACTCATATATATCTATTTGAGATTATATTACTATTATGATATTTCTGATATAGTATTATAATGAGTATGTATAATGATATTATTTGATTATTTTAATATAATTTCGTAAATTTGTATGTATAAATAATATGAATGACTCTAATATAAGTAAATATATTTGTAAAAATGAGATATTTCTTTAGGAATATAGTTTAATCAATTAGAATATCATAATTTTTCGTTCGCTATAGTAGTGTAATTTGCTGTCTGCGGTGACGCAACGCGGCGAGGCGGTTACACTGAGGGGTATAATGGCGCCTATGACGGCGCACGCACTCAGGTACGGCTGTTACATGCGAGAGGCTGGCCTCGGACAGTGGACTCTGGAATACACGTTTTGCGGTCTAACTGGTACATTCAAAATGTGTAAGTATCTTTAAGTATATATTTCAGTCGTGATATATTGTATTATTTTTTAAAATACTATCTTACTCACATAGTAGGCTAGTCAGATCCTAAGCTAAACCGTACGTCTCTAAATACATTACCCATTTCGAGTTAGTACCCTTAAGCTTTTAAACCATTAGGTGACGTTAATACACCCATATTATTGGGCTATTACTCAGGTTCTCGGGGGAGCTAGAAAGCGTATCGAAAAAAGGAGAGCAACATCACGTCCAGTTGGCACTAAGGTGGCACTAACACCATTGGCACTATGGGCACTCATATCATCGGTCACGCCATCGTCGCCGCACACACCGCCTGCGCCACGGCAGGGAGCGTCGCCATGTGGTATACCATATGGCTATATCACCACTCATTTGAGGCCACTTATATATATATATCACATTACTGCTCAACTCTTATCATACTAATAATGAAGATAATATTAAAATGATAATCATAATGAATCACTTAAGAAATACTTACTACTTACAGGATGACTTTTTGGGTGCCATAAACTTTTGAACATAAATATAGCACCAATCAAAGATGAAAATCGCTAAAGATGTAGTCATCAACATTGCGGTCAGCGGTAGTGGTATTAAAGTTTGAGGCTCATAAATTGGGGCATCAAAGGTTGTTGTGCTTACTTGTTCTGTTGTACGACGTGTAAATGTAGCTGTCTATCCTAGTAACTGTAAGGTCATAGTAAATGGGTGTATAAGTGTCATAGTGATGTGTGTATAAGTGTTAAGTAATACTGTGTGATGTAGTAATAATTGCGTGTTGTAGTAAATATGTGTGTGTAGATGTAGTAGTAATATTATGCGTGTATTACACTATTATAGAGCATAGTGCCGTGATAAGTAAATTCTCTGTGTGTTGTTGATGTGTGTTGTGTAGTGTTGTGTGTGTTGTGTGGTTGTGTGTCTTGATGTTATAGTGTGTGTAGAGTGTTTCAAATGATTTGGATAGATCCATACAATAGTTCAAGTTAGGCAGCGCGAAATGTGTTGACGGGTGGGCCACGATGGGAAAAATTAGCGATGGGTACAAAACGATTGACTACCTTGTTATAATGCGCATAGGGGCGATCATAGGCAACATAATGGTTAAGACAACACAGTCGTCATCTCACAGGCACATCGACGAGAACACGAAGGCGGACTTAGATGAACTCTCCTTCACAGCGGGAGACGGGTCCTTATTCAGCAGCAAGAGTTTTACCGCGCGTGAGGGAGTCCAAAAGAAATGACACTGGTATAGTGACGGCAGCTGCTGGGCCGCGATTGCGATAAACGTTCATTTGTAACTGCTCTGAACACAAGGTAATACCGCCAGCAAAAACGGCGGCCTAGCCCTGGGTGGCCTACCATATCGTGGAGGCAAAAAAATGACAATGGAAAATCCAAGGGGTTGACGATAAATTTGGTTGGGGTACGTCAACGGTTTGCTTCGCAAACCGTTTGCGCAATTCTTCGAATGGGTTGCAAAAATTAGGGTTCCGAAAAAATTAGGGTTGCCAAAAATTAAGGTTGCCAAAAAATTAGGGTTCTCAAAATTTGGTTGCCCAAAAAGGTCAAGGCCCAAAAAAAGTTAGGGTAAAAAATTCAGGGTTGCCCAAAAGTCAGGGTCAAAAAGGTCGCGGTCAAAAAAAAGCGTAAATATCCCGGGGATCTAATTTTATCTCAACATATCTCAGCTTATACGCTTCGGTCGATTACGTTAAGTCGTTAGAACATTATAATAAAGAGGGAGAGACACTGAGAGAGACGCGGATCCATAATGTATACTGGTAAGACTGTAGTGGTGTGTAAGAAAAGAGAAAAAGAAAAGAAGGATATGTAAGAGGGAATATAATGAAAAATCAACAAATAACACATTCATAATACATAAACGTAAATCATGTAGAAAATTTAATATAATAAAAAATAATAGTAATATGTAATGTTTAAGAATATATATTTATTTATTATTATTTTATAGAATTATTATAGTGGGACTTCATATTATTATAGCTATTATTTCTACAGTTATGATTATTATTTTTATATATTATTTTATTTATTATTTTTAATTATTATTATATTCTATAAGTATTTTTTATAAGTATTACTGCATTATAATATATTATTAATTGATGTATTATTGTACACATAAATGATGTAATTAGTTGCGGAGGACAGAACTTGATAATACTTCTATAAATATAATAACGATAGACTTAGTTATTACAAAAAAGATGCGACCCCATGGCATGGGAATCCATAAGGCCGCGCAAAAATTGAGACAAAATTATTATCAGGTAGTTCATCGGGGCACTGACATCATATACCTTCGTCAACTTACTTTTTAGGCACATACGTCTGGTACACAATTTGCCTATACTATATATTATAGTATTCTTATAAAAAGAATATATTAAATAATTTTATGTACGTAAAATAACTATAGCTAGTTATTTATTATGATAAATTATTTTCGCTGAATGTACAAAGATAATGTGAAGATAAGAAACGAATATACATTAATTATTTATATTTAATAAAAATTTAAATTAAAAAACTAGTTATGAAATTTGTGATATATAGTTGATTAATATTTAATTTCCTGATATACAACATTGCATTCTGCAACTCTATACCATTTTTCTGCATATTTAGTTATTTATTTTTGTCTCATAATTAATTGTTTTTTTTGTTGCTGGTCCGCACCGGATCGTCGTTTTAAATCATGACACATAGTTGGTCCTATGGAATGGGTTGTCTATTGTATGACATATATTTACTATTTTTTATAGTTTACGGGTACTATATAAATCACTCATATCTAACATATACGATACTATTTTATCTGTATTATATTATTTTTATATACATATACTATATATATTACACACACACACACACACACTTACCTGTATAAATATATATATATATATTATTATAATGATATTTTATATATAATATTTACTATATATAATATAATAATGTATATTTATATATTAGTTTAATATTATTATATTTATATTATAATTTTATATATATAGTCGTCTGTAAGAGCGGTCTTAATAGAGCGAATTGCATAATCGGTTTTCAAGATAATAAGAAAATTAAATTAAAATTGAAAAATAAATTAAAATGCACTGCATTATAAGTAATTAGATAAATCAATTGAAATAATTATATATTATTATAATAATACATATGTTAAAAGATAATAAATGAAAAGGATAAAAAAAAAGATAATATGGCTATATTATAGGCAAAGCGTCATTACCGATATACGAGTATTATTCGCTAATAAGACAGAGTGCAATGCTAACTGTACCCTCATGATTCCGCACCGTGCCCTGTTCCTACTTACTCGACTTAAATGATATAATTCCACTTTGAGAATAACTATTTTTTGTGCGCCCAATTTTATAACACTTAATAAATTTTAAATTACAGTCCTTGCACGCGCCGGGGCGAGCTGCACAGCTACTATATATCAATACTGATAAAATATTTGTTATCTACACTCAATTTTTTTTTTCGTAAAGGTTTTATACCTGTTATATTTGTTTCTCGTTAAAAACACCCCGCTAGAAATATAATTTTCTGTTTGTCTCTGTCATTGTGACTATGCTAGTACTGTCAGTAATGTACATACTATCCCTTTTAAAGATTTAGTAAATTTCATGTGTTCATGGGCGAGTGGGAAAACCACTTTAGTTAGTGTATTTTCCAATTTATTATCAGTTTAGTACGTTGTGTTACGATGTGAGCTACCTTGATACAAAAAAAAATCAAATCTTAAAATTTATGATTTTTTCACGGTCTAAAGTTAGTAACGATGTCGCTATAAAGCTGGGGGGTCGGAACTAACCCCGCGTTCTATCGAGGGACCATCTAATATATATAATTATATTAACATAATATTCATTATATTAAGTTATAATATATAATAATAATACCTTATATAATATGTATCTTATAATACTATATATATATTATATATTATATATATATATACATATATAATATTAAATAAGTTTTTTTTTAATTTATTTAAAAAAAATAGTTGAGAGGAGGCCTTGGAAAAATCCTCAAAATAGACTAAATAAGAATAACGTTACTTTTACGCAATAAAATAAAGACGCTTTTTAGGATTTATTTGCTATTTCTAAGACAAATGAAAAATCCCGTCATTATTATCTTATGAAAATTTTTTGGTGGCCAAAGAGAGAATAGAATGATATAATGGTAAAATGGCGTCGGATGATAAGGAGGCTTTATTTAAAACATTAATTTTAAAATAGTAAGATAAGAGTAGTTTTTGCTGAGGTGTATTTTTACATTTAAGTTGCTGTTTATTTTTTTTTAGAGAGGCCCGAGGCCTCGCTGTTTCCCCCTTAAAATCCGGCCTGAAGTATGATAATAATAATTAGACAGGTAGTTGTGTATGTAAGTAGTATAATGGAGTATTATAAACTAAAGAAAATAATGATAATATAACTATATGTATTTGAGTGTGTATCTAATATGTATTTGTATGTGTGTGTATTAGTAAGGTAAATCTATAATAAATTTATAGTACCTGTATATATATACTCATAAATATTTTATTATCTCCATTTTAATTTCCCGCCCAGTAGGCAGCTCTGTCTATAATATTATATCATTAGTATTATATTATATTGAATAGGGTAAGTATGTAACTAATATAATAATATATATAGTCACTATTCAATAGATTTTACTAAACCAGAATTATATAATAAGGTATATTTCTTTTTATTTATTGATATTTATAGTCAACGACAATTTGGGCTCGAGAGCGCCAAACGGGGGAAAGAATAGGGGGGAACCGTTTTCAATACCCCTTAGGGGAGAGGACGGGGTAAATCCCCCTTGTGAGTTAAAATTTCTTTGCCGAATATTGCCAATACGTATTCCTTTCCCTCTGTAGACTATATCGTAAGTTTTATGTAGATATGATGACGATATATGTGTAGTTTTAAACCAAATATCACCATATTCAACTACCTGTTTTAAATTACTATACGAAGTTATTAGTCATATAATAATATATACATCATATACATAATACAATACATAATAACTATATATAATACTTACATTATACTATTATACTCATACTATTTATATATAGTATCATTACTTAACGTGTACTCTCAAATATACTAACCCGACTATAAACATCTAAACAATATGTTATATATCTGAATTTTTTTTACGTTTTACAGTTAATAATATTAAGTGTTACTGGTTGATAAAGTTGTTCTTATTATATTTATTTCTCAGAAGAAGATGATCCTGAACATACATAGGAAAAACAGAAAGAGTCAGGTTTTTACTTGAATTCAGACGGTGGAACAGAACGTGGGGGGAGTTCGTCTCACTCCCTTCTGTCTCCATTACGTACTGCATTCGAAAGCTTCTTAAAATAATATAAGTAATAATATATATTTACATTCATATAACATTAACATTAATAGCTACTGTGAGCATAACAATTCCGTATCGTTCTAGTTATGATTTCAGTACATCGTAAACACTGCAGGGCTGCCTCGAGTAGATTATTGCGATAATTGTGCATATGGTTGAGAATATTATTTATGTAACTTCATCTTATTAAGTATAGGGAGAATCTTACATAACTTGTACACCTACTTTTGAAGCAAATCATTTTTCTCATATTTTTTTAATTAATTTTAATAATTAGATACAAATTCTCCTGAAATCATTATGTATTTTTTTAATAAAATTCTAAATAGTATTTTTTAGAATAAATGACTGTTTTTATATCAATTCATTTAATTAAAAAACTTTCACAATTCCATGACAAAGTATTGTACATTCTAGTTTAGAATCAATAAAATGTATTTATTCAAGTTTAAATATATGGAAGATCCTAAGTTTATATTTTCATACATACTCTGTAACCTCTAGCGTTCAGATACAGATTTTATATCTTAGTTAATTAAATGTAAGAGCCGGGAGCCGGTAGCCGGAGCGGAGCCGGGGACCTGGGTATTATCAGTCTTTTCGATTGAAATCAATATTCTTTTTTTAGAGATTAAAATATTAATTCAAAGAAATGGTGACCTGTAATCAACTTGTAAGAATCGTGCATGAACCCTTTGTCGGATTCGTGAATAACCGTTATTCCGCTCAGGAGGATTTCCGTATCTCTACTAGTATTCAGATGCCCGGATGATTCTCGTCAAGTCGGAGCTACAGATCTCTGGAGTGTAGTCGAGATTAATTGGCTTTTATTTCGTATAAGAATATTTGGATAAAAGTTATTAGAATAAAGAATACTATGCTGAAAATTCTCTTAATATTACAATAAGTTTTCAAGTAATAATATTTATTCTGTAATATGTCCGTTAAGTCTGGTGAGCTTGTAATTCACGAAGAACGACAAGAGCCTTGGTAGTTCCCGGTAGCTGAGCCGGGTGGAGCACTGGAAATCCATGCTGGCATGAATTTTTTCTAAAAATAATAAAATATATTTTAGTGTGAATTAATCTTTAATTTCCATCATTAGCTTGTGAATCATGTTTATCAAACTGTATCAATTTAATACCAGTAACAACATGGATATATGCCTTACTCAGATTATCTTCGGTTACACGTACCGGCGGTCTACCAGTCAAAACACCATCGAGATGAATGAGAATCAGTAGTGAGATCAGTAAATCAGAGTAGAATCGAGAGAAGTCAGAAGCCCGGTCAGTAATCTGAAACTTGCCCTCCTATCATTCAATGATCTATTATCTATTGATCTAGTGGTTCGACCTCTAATTGATCTAGTTGATCTACTTGATGTCGAAGTCATGATTTTGTATAGGCCTACGCAGCGGGAAGCTAACAGGGAATAAGCTTAGTGTGAGTTTAGTTTTGATTTTGACCTCAACCTTAAACAAATATTTTGCGATTTTACATTACTCTAATAAAAGCAGTAATCAGTAGAAGTGCGGACGAGGACTGGCCCTTGTGCCCCGGGAACGGTACCTGGCCTAATCGAAACTCTCCGTGTCTCACTTATCACAACCACATCTCTATCGTTTTTAGCGCCGAATGAAGACTTCTAATGTAAGAGAGGGATTTTTTCTACTATTTGGCAGTAATAGAAAACTCGTTGCTAGTTGTGTATCTAGAATGTGGATCATATTGTCAAAATCTAAAGATGCGTTCAATGAAATCTTCTTTAAGTGCCGATAAATCCTGTGAAAATATATTGTCCATCTCTGGATATTAGGCTTCGCATTTAAGTGGTATTCTCTGGAGCTCGAGGCTAGATCACACGCAAAGTGGAAGAATAAGACAAAGAGTACAGAAGTCGCGCGAGTAGTACCTGTCACGATATGAAAATACTAGGGAGATATATAATCATGTTTATACTCAAAGAGGAAACTCTCTTATACGTGAACAAATTATGTCATTTGTCCAGTCAGCGAGGCCGATACGCCTACCCGGAGACTCGGCACCCTGTATCACAGCTCCGGATTCGTTGACCTTCTATTAATCTATTGATCTAATGAATGTTTCCGCAGCCATACAGATCCGGCATTCCCGGGACCTAAGTCTTAGGATCTTGCTCCTTCGGTGAAACTTCAACTATATCTGTGAAAGCGGTGTCAAGGGCCGAGAATGATTTCTTGAACAATGTAATCCTTCTATTCTGTATTGTTTAATAAATAAGCATTTCTTTTTCGCGTATCAGGAGGCGCGGTAGTAGACCAGCAAAACAAGTTTTTTCATATTTTTTAGTAAAAATAGTTCTATTAGTGTAATTGAAAATAATGTTTGTTGACCAAAGAATAAAGATGGTCAGCACTATAATCGTTTACATCATAAATTTTTTAAGCATCAAAATCATATTTACAAGTTTATTAAAGAAACATCTTTAACAAACATATAATGAAATAAATACAGTATAACACCGCAAAAATTAGAAACTGATAGGTTGTACAGGAAAACAAAAGGTCTTACTTAACTTACTTTATTATATTTTAAAAGATTTTACATAATGATTACTAAACATAACAATCTAAATGCAGAGAGTCAAGGAAATTTACAACATTATTTTGATTCTTATACACAGCTAAATCCAGTGAGCCATTGTTCGAGAACATCCCGAAGATGAAAGTGGTGAAGATAAGTCCAGAAGTGCGGTATCCGCAATTTCACAAACCGAGTTCAATTAACAGGAGAAATACACTCTAAAAAATCTTCTTCCTGCGTTTTATAGGCATAATTAATATTGTCTTCGTTCATTCATCGTTAATAATCAAGATTAAGTATTTCGTACTCTTTCAATCTCGATGATTTGAGGATGTTCCAAATACACCCGAACTGAGATCTGAGGATGTCAAACTTTGTCCAAATCTGAGACTTAACTCAGCTAATGTTCCTTTTTAGGATAATTAAGATGATAAGCAAATTACAAGCTGAAAGAAGTCAGCTGTGAGATCGTAGGCATATATAAGTTACTGTTTTCAGCATAAGTCTTGGAGATAACACCTGTACCGTTATCGGCTGGCATGATATAGCATGTATTATACCAGAATAAATCGTAAAGAAGGACGCGAACATTGAGATAGTGGAGCCTTACGTATATCATCCCATAATCACGACGTATGGTTGACGCATTCACATCGCAAACTGATACTCTAAGACGCGAAATGGCTGTAAATTTGAAGGCCGGACTCCATAAGTTTCCAGAAATATGGCATCGTGTCTACAATTCCTATTATTAACTTCTGAGGTAAGCTACCATTGAGGATGTTAGGTATATTAATACTTGATAATCTTTGGGTAAAACTTTAATTTTTGTCTCATTTCTTGATTGGATATTTTGCCTTATCGGTCAAAGAGATTTCTCTATTTCCATATGTTTAAAGGGAGATAATTTCACTTTACGTACATAGGGATAAGCATCCAGTAATTTGAAAATAGGCTTTGGGGTGTAGACGTGGCTGCAGCATTGCTTTGAAACCATTAAACTCAATTGTAGGGTAGATCTAGATAATCTTGATGCGGGTGTCCACTGATGGTAGAATAAGTCTTTCCTGAGAGAACTATATCACCGTTTACAACGTCCTAATATTCCGTAAGTGAGTTATTTTTTAGTATTTAGGCAGTCATTGTTCCCTATGTTCTCTAACATCTTTAAATTGTAGTAGCCGCTGATTGGTAAATGGGCTGTTTAGCATCATCCGGAATAATTTAGTAAAGTCTGACAATAATGACTCGGTAGTGGCGTAACTTGCAGCTGATGCTTCTAGAGATGTTTCATTTAAAAACACATCAAGTTGAATTGAAACATGTATACAGGCAAATTTGTCTCGTGCGATACTATGTGGTTCGGATGCTGTGAGATTTGAACCATCTTCGTTTAATAACTTAGTCTTCCAGATATGAAAAACACATTCGAAGGATCAAGATATGTCAGAAGCAGGGTTAGCGGGAGTCGGAGTCGCGGAGTCGCGAAGTCGCGGAGTCGGGGAGTCGGTGTTTGTGAAGAGGGGATATCTTGATGTCGGTGTCAATCGTATTTTCAAAGAGGCTGGAGTCGAGAGGTCGGTAAGTTCGGTAATTTTCCAAGAGGTCGGAGTCGGAGTCGAGTCGAAAATTAAATTTTAAACTGACAAAAGTTATAAATTGTGACATGTGAATGACTTCAAATCAATCTTCCATGCAAGTATATGACCTCGACTTCCACTATCACAAGAATGCAATTACAAACCCTTCTAAAGATTTTAACCAGCACCTTCTGTTTCAATTTGGATTATATTCTAGATAAATTCAACCTTCACAATTATACCATCCTATACTTTGAAGATGCCTGAGGAATAAAAGACATCCATAAGCTACGAGAGAATTTCTCTCATTTGACAATATATATACCTTAAGCTGTTGATTTATATAATTGATCCGATCTAGGGTAAGCTAACTGAAAGACAACACAAAAAGCTAAAATCTTGGCATTTGCAATGTGGCCATTGATATTTTAAAGGGGTTGAGGGAAGTTCAAGAAGAAAAGGATACATCTAAAACATATTTTACATGATGGCTTATTACATCTCCGTTACTACCTTCTCAATCATTCTTCAGAAAGTTCAAAGAAGATTAGTATGAAAAGCATCTCAAGATATTGAAGAGCTTAGTCGAAAGCGTCGATTGGCTCAGAAAAGGTCAAGGGTCCTTCCTAATTCTTTATTTGTACAGCAATTATTCCAGAAACTTTAAATAAAATTTCTTTGCTTGCACTGAAAAGAAGTGTGATAAAAATTGAATGTAACTTCCGAAGAAGTAATCACAGGACAATTGTACATAGAGCTGAAATTGGCTGTTAGTGCTCTAACATCCGAACGCAAGGTTAGCTTTGAATGGCTCTGCTTCTTCGCATTGATAAAATCAACCAAAGAGGAAAAAATGAAAGGAGGACCTGGCAGATGCTAATTCTATTTTAAGAACATTCATTCAATGAGTAAGATGAAATTAGATGTAAGTTCATGTAACTAAGTTAAGTAAAGGTAGTTTATATATATTATATATATATATATATATAATATATATAATATATATATAGTATATATTATATATATATGATTATATATTATATTATAATATATATATAATATATATAATACTTATATTTTATTTTACTATATATTATATATATATATATATATAGTATATTATATATTATATATACATATACTAATATATATATATATATGTATATATTATATATATATAATATATATATTATAAGGCCCGTAGACCCCTTCCCTAATTATTTAAGTTATCTCAAAATTTTTTGAAGAGGCTATAAATCTTCTGAATTAATATTTATTAATAATAATAAAAATATAGTTAATCAAAGAAATTTAAGAGTATAATATTTTAATAGATATTAGATATGAGGAAACATATTTGTAGTTTGGTGAAGGTTTCTTAGTTTAAGTGGCTTTGTTCCATATATATATTATATATATATATTATTTCATAATATATATTGATGAGGTTATATATAATATATATTAGGTATATAATATTATATATATAATATATATATATATATAATATATATAATATATTAATATATATATTGTTTATGGATATATATATATATATTACTTATTAAATCTTATAATATTGTATATATATGATATATAGTTATATATATAGTCATGATTATATATATATGATAATTATATAATATATATATATATTATATTAATATATATATATATAGTATATTATAATATATTAAATTAGATCAGGGATGCTTAATCTCAAATCTATTTGGCAGAATGTTAACCCGAGACTTCCTCTTGTTAGGAAATCAATGATGGATAGATATAAAGAATTTATATATATCTTGAAAAACTTCTTCAGAATCGAAGGATTAAGTGAAAATGAATTATTAATTTAGTAAAAAGCTGTAGGTCTCATTTCAGAGGTAAAATCAAATAAAGATTTTACACTGGACGATATGTAATGGAGGATTGTCTTGAGTCTGTGACTCAAAAAAGATTTTAGGGATATGAGTATAAGCTTCTACTGAAAAGTAGGCTATTCATGTTTGGAAGCAAGGAATAAGGCTAATAAGATGTTGTACATAACTAGCAAAGTTATAAGTAGCCGTATAATATAGCTATTATAGGTCAGTATTAGAGTAATCGCCGCACAAGGTTTGGAGCCATATCTTAAGAAAAGACCTAGGATGCTAAATGGATCTTGTGATCCATATGCAACAATTACTATGATTTATGATTTGGAGGGTAAGAGCTATGAGGAGGGAGGCCTGACAGGAGGTAGGAATGTTTTCCCTATTAGATAAGAGCGATTTGACTCTACATAGGGAACATGATATCAAGTCTATAAAATGATTTACCACGGAAACAGTTTTGCTAGAGGAACACGAATAAGAAATGTCGAGAAGACGTGTAACCTTGTATTTCATTCTGTACATAGTGTTTAAAAATTTTTGAAGTTGGTTCCCGGCAGGAAAGTATGTTGAGTGTGAAACTGCAACTTAAAGAAAAGGGATTTGTTTGACTAGGTATAGGATGGAATTAGTTTGGCATCACAATAGTATAATTCTGACTAGCAAAATGGCGGTTTTTTAGTTAGTTATTAAGATAAAGCGCATGTTGATAAGCTATTCCTAGTATCACAGGATCAACTTATTCAACGCTTGTATTGTGTTAAGCATTGAACCTTAGGTAAAGATTTGCTTTTTGGTAGTAGTTTTTCTAATATATTATATATGACGTTTGTTTAAGGAATCTGTCAAGGCTTAGGGTGTAGGGTGTAGGTTTGTGTTGGGTCGCATGGGCAATGTATTGAATAAAATATTTAGTTGACTTTGACAGTCTCGATAGGTCCCATAGTGGCCTCTAACTGTTCTTTGTTTACTTACATTATTATCTGAGGTAATACTACGAACTTTGAGTATAAATATTTAGACTTCTCTGATTGACACGATATGATTGGTAGTAAAGCAATGAAGAATGTTTTAGAGGTGTTAAGCGGGTGTCGAAATCCAGCGGCGTTAGATGTTCATCACTGATCACATTCATGTGAAGTACAACTCATTAAACTTAATGGCACATCGGATATGGCAACTATATGCATTTTATGTAATTGCAGGCCGACTACTATTTTAAATGAAAAAAAAAGTAAAAGATTTTTCCCAGACACAAATATGGACAAAACTCATACAAATGGGCGAAAACAAGTAGGTGGAAAAGTTATCGATGATTGTTACGACGTAATGAAATTTTAAGCATTGTTGAACGCTAAGAGGATCCTGTCAAAGGATCAAGAATTACCTTTATAAAAAAAACTTAGATCTTTTCAAGTCTGTAAGCAAAAGCAAATTTGCTATAAAGTTTATTTATCTTATGGTCTTTAAACTTTATTCTCAAAGCACTCTTCTCATTAATGGTGATTACATGCATTCTCCATAATTAGTGACAGCAAACTGCTCTAATCATATTATGGAAATGTGGATGTTTGTTTAAAGGGTTTCAGCAAACATCCAATGAGAACAGTTTTCAAACCATTTTGGAAGTTGCAACGAAACTTCTTCTGTTTTCTGATAATGAAGAAATTATTATGCCTCTTGTGAGAATCAATTTAAAATGAAAGATATAGGGCAATTACATTTTATTTTTTTGATTTTTCAAACCAGTTAAGAGAGCAGTTCGTGAATCGATCCATACTTACTATATCTTTTGTTAAAAGTTACTCATTATGATTGATATGCTAATTAAAATTTTGGCTAATTTTGTAAATAAATTTGATCTGTGCAGTCATATTTGAATTGTTAAGGATATTAGCATTTACCTCACTCAAGATGTGAAACAAACATATTCACTACTCAGAAAAGGCTCAAAGCAAATTTTTTTCAAATTCCTTGCACATGAGAGAAAATCTTAGCAGAAAAACTGGCTTTTAATGAGTTATCATAGATAAGCTTCACATATATAAAACGAATGGAAGTTTAGTCAATCATTTTTGCTGTTAAGAGAGCAAAAAAGAGAATTTTTTATTTGTAAAAATAAGATATCTTTTTTTTTATTTTCAATTTTTATTAATTGATTTACAGTTATTTTCTCCCTTTTATTGAAAGTATGATATATAATATATATATATATTATATATATATATAATTGATAATATAATATATATATTATATATTATATATATATTATATATATATATTATTTATTTATGATATATATATATATATATATAGTATATATATATTTATAATAGTTAGTCCAAAAAAATATATTATCAATAATATAATTAATATTATAGTATATAATATATAATATAATATATAATAATATAAATATATATATATTATAGTATATATATATATATACTTAATCTAATCTAATGCTATCTGCTCTTATAATATTTATATTACTATATATATATATATATATATATATTAAATAATATAATTATAATATATATATATAATATCATATATATATATATAATATATATCTCATATATCATCATCAATAATCATCATCATCATCATTCATACCAGCACCTTCTTTCCAGCAATAATTGGGGATAGGTGCGAGCATGCCACTAGAAACAGAAAGTAGTAGAAGTATATGACGAGTCGAAAAGAAAGCCCGCCTTACCGCCCCCTTTTATACCTTTTAGTGAGAAACTCGTCGCAGTTCAGAAAATAAACCATAGAGCTTCACGGGACAGCGACGGACCCTCAACTATTGGCATGCTCGTCAATGTTGGGGTTAATCAGCCTTGCCCAGGTGGGCACACTACCCCATCACCAAAAACCCCCGCCATTCACTCCATATTAGACACCTTTCTTCTCGGCTCTCTTGCAGAAACTTCACATTTCTCTCCGTCCAGGATTCTTTAGTGACTTCAATCCATTTGTTTCCTCGGTCGTCGCCAGCATTCGAATTCCGCACAACTAACACACCACTTACATCACCCGCTTTACCAACCGACCGATCATCCTATACCTTCTCCACAATGAATGAAAACATACTCAATC
>JABUQX010058950.1:45000-64652 GCA_015478945.1 Trachelipus rathkii | reverse complement strand
AAAAAAGGATTGAATGATTTTTGTGTTGTTTTTAGTGAAGGTTGACTTTTTTTTTTTTTCTTTTGTTAACAAAAATTCGTTATATGATAGAGGGTTTTATATCTTTTCGGCAGTTTCCGACTTATGCGGGACTACTGCCGTGGAGTAAGCAAGCTCGTTTTCCGAACAGGACTAGTGACCCTAATTAAAATATATCCCTTGTGGTTAAGCATCATGTAAGTGCAGGGCGGGAGGAGCATTTATAAAGTACTGCATGCGCTCGAATGATAACTGGCGGAGGGGACCATTAAATCTCCTTAAAAAAAAAAAAATGATAAAAAACTAGGAAAACAAGCCCACTCTTACCTTCTCTTAAAGGGAGCCGGACAAACTATCGTAGGGGTTATTAGTTTATTTTTAACAATCATAAGGACATTCATAGTTTATGGTGTGTGTGATCAAGCTTCATTTTGATTAGCGGAACGAAAAAGACATCGAAAGCTAGAACTGGACTATCTGATAAGGCGGAAGTGTACATACGAGTAAATAGACAGTTCACTATCTCCAGTCTTCGAGTGAGGCATCGAGGGAGAGAAATCTGATAGTTGATGTTCGGAAAGGAGTAAAGAATCAAAGTCTTGCATTTGTCAGAAATAGGGGTTAGCAGGATGTTGTGGTTAGTCAAAACTTTTTACATTTGCAAAAAAAAAAAAAAAGGTCAAAACTCAAAATTTAACACCATACTGGATACAAAGAACGTGAGAAACAAGAAATTCAAAGTCGCTCTTCGATGACCCCTCTATTTTAGCGTTTTATATGACTATGTTTCTTACTGCAACAGACCCCGTTTATACAGAGTATTAATACGGGAACGGAGTTCCTGTTTGACAGTTCTTTCTAGTTTTCTTTTGTTAGCTGAATTTAAAAAGCCCGGTACGGTTCTCCGATGTTCTTTACGCAAACTTACGTATATAAGGTTAGCCGCATGTTTCCTCGCAAGATTGGTTACATATTTATACCGCTGGTGTGAGACTCTCAAGCCCCGAATGGAATCATGAACCACCAACAACCACCCCGGAACGGCCTAAACCAATAGCGTTCCATATAGGACAATAAAGTGAAGGAAACACTATATGTGTGTATAGACGAAGGCTGTTCCCTTAAGCACGGAAAACACTGTGTAAGACATATAAATAGAATTGAGAAAAGATTGGAGAGAATAATTCAATATTAATAGCGATAAAAAATACTACGCCGGCGCAAGACAGAAACCAAAGGTCTGCATTGGCAATCAATTTTTTGTATTAGAGATAAGTCGAAATGGATCATGAGCTCGCCTCAGTATGCGCGCATGTGTTTATTTCTCTTTATAATTCCCCTTCAAAAAAATAACAATTTTTGGGTATACTTTTACAATAAAAAAAAAACTCGAGTTGTGTGAAATAAAGGAGGAGATTAGCCCAGATATGGCGGGGAGTGGATTTACACAATGGTGTGGAATGTTATAGTTAAGATAAAAACCACCTAAAGAAAAAAAAAAAAAGAAAAAAGACATGTGAGTGGTGCCGTTGATTGAGTTTTCTCGAAATATCTTACATATACTTAAATTTAATCCACGACACGACAGAGTTAAGAGTGATCTAATTTATGGGAAAAGTAGGTAGAGAACCTCGACCAAAGAAGTAGAGCACAGTTATTAACTGAAAAGTTATAATCAGTGTCCTTTCTTGCTACTATAAAGATAGTGAAAGTCTGTTATATTACGATTATAATAAACACGACCTGTGAACAACCAAACTGATGAGAACAAAGCAGAGTCCTGAAGCTGCGTCATTTTATAAAATACGTTTACCGAAGCCGGATTACTATGTGTAGATGAAATAGGGAACTACGATGCACCTGTTTTTTTACTGTAGTAAGAAAGCATACAGTGTGTTAACGGTAGTAGAATGGTGGTTCTTGTCTGTTACTACTGTCATTGCTCACCAGCAAAGGACAATTAAACTTTGCACTTTCCCCTTCCATCCCTCTCATCCCCGACTCGTTGATAACGTGGCATTGTGATAAATGTTGGAACCTCTGGGTTTACCCGTCTGAAGATCTCGCTAGCCTTACAAGAGTCTTAAGTCGGTGGTTGTAAGTGAATTGCCCAATGCTTTTTCAGATTAGTATTAAGGTTTGAGCTAAAGGTGTTATCATTTTTACCTCACAATTGTTCCAATAAACTAGTGAAACCTCAATCAACTCGGGCCTTACTTGGGAATACATCGAAAGATTAAGGCGCTATAGAAAAAAAGGTATAGACTTAGAAAATAAAGTGCATTTCCCTCACTGAATCAATTATCTGACCCTTCGAATGGCTGTTTTTATCAATCTGTACAATTTACTAAAGTAGTAAATGAAGATGGCATCAAATCTCACAGGCAACCGATCACAACATGTCTACACCAAGACAAAATTTCCTGTTATATCCGTCTAGATTTTTACGATTGTACACGTATCGAAAGAGTTGGTTTATTGTAAATAGACACATCTTATAGAAACATCCTCTCTGGGAGGGGTGTTAGGTGCCGAGAAAATTGATAAAAAATGAGGAGGAATTCATGAACGCGAGCAACAGATTAGAGGGGGGCGTTGTTGGGTGTTGAAGAGAGAGGGAGTAGATTGAGAGAATAAGATGAAGAGACGTTGAGATGGTTGTCCATCGGGCGGCTCCATGTCAGGAAAAGGATTACCCTTATCGAAATGTGTTAATATAGTTTGATCGGGACTTCACTAAATTATTCTCCAAGTATGCAAGGAGGTCTCACCGTGCAATCCTATTAGTTGCTGGATATTTACTCTAATTTATAAAGACGCAGTGTATAGAGAAAACACGTTTATTGTATAGTGGCTGAGTTTTGGCGTAGCGAAGAGCGCAAATCGAGCTTGTCGGTTAAATCTATAAAATATAACCAAAGTGGATTGAAACGCTGTCCAGTCTAAAGGATTCCTGAAGGGAGAAGGACGAAAGTTAGTTAGTTGCACGGCCAGGAATGCCGAAGAAGAAAGGGTGCATACATCAAGAGATTGAAATGGCACGCCTGTTCTAAACGGGGTAGAAGTATTCTTGCAGGAAAAAGACTTATCTTCTACCATCACGTGGATGTTTGTAGTACCCGTATCAGGTTTAACTAGATCTTACACCCCAATTGGCCGCTTAATGAGTAGCAAAGTATGTACGGTGCCCTTGATCAAGCCACAACTAGCGCCGAGGCCTGGCCTCCCCCAAAACACCTTTATTTTCAAATCTACGTTTGGGGGTATGCTTATCTTTATGTGCGTAAAGTGAAATTATCTCCTTATGTAACATACACTGGAAATAGAAAAATCTCTTTTGACCGATACAGCCAAAATATCCAATACTTGGAACAACGAGCTAACACGTTGAGAACTTAAAATTATTGACGACATTAACTTTACCCAAAGGATTTAACCAACTCAAGGTGAACAGAAAGCGAGATCACTCAATACATAATAAATAACGTTCGCATACCTAGTCCACCCGATGACCCCTAGGTCAATGGTAGCTTCTACCTTTTATGAGATAGTTTCTGACTAGCGTACGAAGATATATTACTCACTTAGATGGATCGGGCCGGTCTAAGTCATATTTTCTTACTACCTTGCTGTTCTTCTGTATGGTGCATGCGACCCCGCACCTCACCCCATTAATCTGGGGAAAGGAGCTAGATGAGCACGAGAGGAGCTGATTTAAGGATGATTTTTATATACGTCAAGAATTATTCATTGGCACACAGTCTGCATTTAAAAGGTTTAGCCCATTTCGGACCTTTAATATGGATATTAGTTACTTGCAAATTATATGATGTATATATAATGTATGTCTATACACATTATAGCTAGTGACTCTTAATTAGTAATTATGAGTACTTATATATAGTAATAGTAATCATTAAAATATATCACGTGACATTGTTAAATAAAAGTTACTACGACCTTTTTCTTATACGTATATAATATTCATGATATATGCCTATAAATACTGTTTTTCTGATGGCTAAAGCTATACATGTAACTTATATAGGTACAGGTGTATTTGATCTCGGAAGACTTATTAATGTCATAAGTATAATAATCACATGATTTCAAAGGTCTGACTGTTATGTTCGGCGGGTAAGCAGCACGGATCTCGAGCACGCTGAGCCCTCCTCTAAAACTAATTCCAAATAAAAACCACTGTAGCTAAATTTATGTAATTTGGAATCAAATAATAATTCCCTAATAATATAAATTCCTAAAGTGTAGAAATATACATGAGTTAAACAAAAATAGAGGTGTTCTAATAGAGTTTAGTCTACCAAATTTAAGAACGAGCCTCAAGTACTAAACAGCATTTAAGTTATCGAATCTATTATCTCTCCAATGTCTCAGTTGTCTTGCGAAACATCTATGTTGTTCTGATAAGGTATAGTGGAAAATATCACTTCGTCACACAGTTGTTGCAAATTTTGAAGCATTAAGTTTTGGTGCCTCCAAGAAGCCAGAGGAGTAGTAGTAGAAGCAATGCTCTTAATCAAACACTGTGTTTGACATTTATTAAAGTCCCAATGTCACTATGTTATAAAATAAAGAATTATATTCTAATGGTATTTGTAGGTCAATGTGAAAATAATGCTTTTAAATATTTGATTGAACCTATTCATACCAACTATCAAAACTTCACCCCTTTATATATACTATAAATGTGTATATCTAACGGCTCTGAGTGTGAATTATTAAAAATTAAGAAAACTCTAGATTTCTGTACTGTCTTCATAACACTTACTTATACCTCGCTAGCTGTCTCGAGCAATATAATGTAGTACATCTAGAATAGTATATGAATATAAAACCGTATACTTATATATAATATTATATATATTGTATAAAGAAGAAAAATATTATTTTTGGTATTATTTTACTATTTAGATTCAATTTCATTGCATTTTATAATATTTAATTTATCAAGTAATCACTGTAAAAACATCCTATTTTTAAAAATAGTTAATTATAATATTATATTTACAGAGAGAGATTCAATGAACTGTTGAGAAAGAGCCATGTGCTGATTTCGACGATGCGAGAGATTGTGAACAAGCCATATCATGTAGCGATAATGTGATAGGTGAGAGTGCTTAATCTGTCATTTATTTGTACGAATCATATTGTTTTTCATTAGAAATAATACTTTCCTGATTTAATAGAGAAACTGATGACGACTAGAGAGAGAGAGAGGTAGTATTTTAGTGTTTATATTAATTTAGAGAGATAGAGAGATATGTCGAAACGATATGTGTTCAGAGTCTGCATAGTTTTGTATAACTGAGAATTAGTTTGCATGATTAAAACAAAAAAAAGAGAAGCATTTTCTATGCATGAAACTTATACCCGTGACCGTGAGGTACGAACTATTATTTATAAAATATTATAAAAGAGTTACTATAATTTGCCTATCAAATAAGAGTCAGATGGCCTTACCCCGAAAAGCAATATGAATGTAACAAAAAAACAATAACAGCTACAGGAAAAAAAATAAATTTTTATTAATCAGGAAGACATTTTTATCCATGGAAATTTAAAAAAAAAAAAAATAAACAATATGCAAGACCTAAGTGTTGAAAAAAGTTTGTAAGATATGTTTATAGAGATAGTTAGAAGGAATCATTGGTTTGATATAATCTTATGATTTTATTCTCTTTGTGCTTGAGAAGATAAGCGGAGTGATGATCTTATCACACAACCAATCAACATCACAGATTTTAGGTTAAAAATCATATATAAGGTAGACCATGAAATGTCGTATTTTTATACAACTCAGAAATCAAGATAGATCATTGGATCAGGGCGAGCTAACGACGAGAAGATACGAGCTAGTTCGGATTTCGTCGGGAGGGTGTCGTTGATTTCATACCGTGGGGGATCTCTGACCTGCTGTTTTACTTCTCCCCACCTCCTGATCCCTCCGTGTATAGGCGAGTCTAAACCTCTCACACACACAATATAAACAATGATATAATAGAGATAAATAATAACCTATATTTGTCATCCGCGAGAGGAGCATAAATAAGACAATCAATACATACTTAGTAGAATCTCATGAATGCATTCTACTGCGTAGCATACTGCGCGAATGAAATGACGTTAATGGAGAACTGGTAGCTCCGTGTCCAGCGCCTTAGAATTTACTGATTTTACTGAGATTTACTTATATTTAATAGGGTATGTAAGAGACAGAACAAATTATATAATAAGATATATATAAGTAAATAGAAGTAAGTTTTGTATTTCAAAATTTCAATCGTATGAAATGTCTTTCACATAAATACTCAAAATGTATTATTTTCCTGTAGCTTTTATAATAGTGTCTTATGTGAGAAGCTATGTGTGAGGGCTTTCTCGAGAGGATTTTTGATCCTTTTGATATTGATTATCTGATATTAATTATCTAATAATTTTTGTACGGTACATGTTTATTGAGTAACATGCTTATACAAGAACTACGTTATAGAGTGAAAATCACCCCTTACATAGAATTGCCTAAAAAAAAATCTAAGAGTACTACAAGTGTTTAGCAAAGACGCCATTATTTTGCTTCATTATGATTATTATATTTGCTAACGTGCGAGAGTGATTCATCGAATTTTTCTAAGAGCCCCCAGGATACCGTCTGGGCTGCATTGTTGCGGCCGTTTTGGTGGTTTAATCGTGTGCAGTTCGCAAGGCGCGTGCAGATATTTTCTGCGGAACAAGGAAGGCAGGCAGGCAGGCAGTGCTGAAGCTTGACACACAAGAACCCGCATCGCAGATAGCCTCAAACCATCATATTCGATTTCTACGTTATATATATATAAACAGTATATTTTTTTTATGATACCTAAATATGATAATGGGAAACTATCAAACGAATATCTTTAACTCATAACATACGAACCTGCTCCAGCCACCGTGTATATACTATTATATATATATATCGGTAGTACAACTTCCAACTCATCATGTTACAGGCTCTTTCTCCTTAACTCTTTAACAGGAATAACCACTTTTTTTGTGTACTACTATTCTAGCATTCACGTATTAGGGGTTCGTGTACTTTACCTGACGCTAATTCCTCCTTCTATTTATCCACCTGTAATTGATTACACTGCATTTATACAGCATTACATAGGATGTGTAACATAGTTTTATGTGGTATAGGATGCTAATGATCAACATCACAATACCGGGAAGGTAGTGCATAACGGTACACGTACCTCGTCTACGACGAGTTACTTCACAACATAAGCGCTACTTCCTTACCAAATCTTATATAGGACGATACGGTATAATATATAATAACTCATAAGTACTGTGTGCTGTGTGTTATGCTGCGTTGTATATACCCTAGTAAACATCTAGAATCCCTACGGGATTTGATTTCGACTCAAAAACGATTTACTTGCGGGAATCGGATTTTAAGACGTAACACTCAAGTCATTTCATATATATTCAAATTATTATATACTATTCATTTGTAGGAGTTGCCTGTAAGGTATTAGATACTGTATAACTTACTGACTTATGATTACTACATAATTATAATCTATAATATATATACTTATTCTTCTAAACTTATATATATATACTACTACTACTACATACTTAGCTAAATATAATAATAATAAATTAAATAAAATAATAATAATAATTATATAAATAAATTTAAATAATAATATAATATAATTAATAATTAAATAAATAATAATAATAATATTAAAATAATATTAAATAATTAAATATGATTTAATAATACTATAATAAATTAATAATTAATAATAATATAAATAATAATAATCACCCAAATAAAAAATATTTACTATTTTATATTAATTTATATTTATAATATAAATTAGTATTTATCAGCGATAATTCTGAATTAATTTAATGATGCTCGAACACGCCACTCAAAGATATTCATCTCTATATGCGTACGGAGCCAGTGCCCAACGTGCCTGCAAACAGCTAGAACACTAATTAAGTTAGGCTATTCATATTGAGTCTGAGTGAGTTCAGAGACAGGTATATATTTATTGATCTACTGTGCATCATTTATAACTATGTCGAAAAAATAAGTGATATAGTATATATATACTTAACAGTGACATTATTATAATTTGGGAAATAGTTTATCAAAGATCGTCATGAAAAATCTTTTGAGACATCACTGTATCTAAGCATTAAGTCATCATATAATAATGTAACATACTCGGCGTAATCAAGAGTAAATAAATACATACAAAGCCTATATAATATATATGATATAATAGTAATATAGCAACCTTATGATGACTTGGCAAAAAAGCTTGAAAAAAATGCAAAAAAGAATAATGCAAAATCTATTTCAAATATATTAGTTGTTTCAAACAGTTATAATCGAAAGTATCATTCCAAAGAAAATTATATTATACATGCTATAAGCTTAGTATATTGATAGAGTAAGGATATTAATTTTAGTAATACCACTTAGTGAGTAACTGAGTGAATCAACAAGTATACGATAATTGAGTTAAATAATATGATATAGTAGTGAGTTAAATTATTCTGAGTTCATTTTATCTTTCAGAAGACATATATTTATTTGTATTTCCTTTTGTTTTTTTAGAGTATAAATAAATTATAAATATTAATAGGTTTGAATATATAAATATTATATAAACATATATCTACTGAGAGTAGAATACTTGTTACTCATATTACAGATAAAATACATTGCTACAAAAACAATTTATAAAAATTAGAAACAGTCTGTTTTTGAAAAATGTGCTTCAATTCACCTATGATAAAATCTAATAATAATACAACAGACACCGCAAACTATATAGTGGTTAAATAATATAGTGATTATATATTTAAGGATTTAATATTTAGCAAATATGTACTGAGCACTTCTAATTGAAATGCATATTAATTCTAAAAACCACAAAGATAATTGTGTGATATTAAACTTGCCAGTCGTTCGTTCCCCGATGCAAGAGTGGCGGAGCGAACCAAAATATGGAGGACTTTTTCAAGAGACTATCACAAAATTATACAAGAAAGAAGACCAATTCTATAGTGGCCTATTAATATAGTTTTCTTGAAACATGAAGTAAGGGGTATACTCATATTCAATGTGACAATGTACATTCTTTTTTTATTGATCTTGGAGAAAGGTGGGGAGACATGCATACCGCATTAGGAGAAGGTACTTTAATTTGGAATATATTAAAAATGTTATGGAATCTTTCATCAGAGAAATATTGAAGTAATACTATAATGCTTGTGTAATATATTACACCATATCAGCAGCGGTATAGACTAGAATCTAAAACATACACATTTATCAGATTGGATGGAAAGGAAATTAAGATCAAAAATTAAACCATTTACAACACTTCTTAAAAATTACTGACTTGGTGAGTACGCGTAGGGTTTATAGAAAGTACTTCAATTTAAAGTATAATATATTTTAAGCATTTTTTTACAGCTAATATCTATATTTTATAGAAAACATTCCTCCTGAACATTCATATTTTTATCAAGCCGTTTTTATGTATACTAAATTATTTTATTTTAAGTAAATTCTAAAAATGGTTTAATAATCATGATACTATTGAAAATTTAATTTATTAAAAGTCTTGAATCTTAAAATAAAATTTTCTGAAATACCAGTTACAAAATTATTATATAATACTAAATTCCAGGGTTGCCCGTTTTATATGCGATTTTATTAAAAAAAGAGATTTATTTATAATTTAAAGAATAAATTATATTTTTATTTTTCAATTTCCCAACCCTATCCATACCAATATTACTTCGGATTTTGCTTATAGTCAAATAATTAAATGGAGACGGAGCCCGAGAAGCCGGTAATAGCCGGAGCCGGTAAGTCCGGAGGCCGGAGCCTGAGAGTCCGAAGTAAGCCGGAGCCGGTAGCCGGAGCCGTGGAGCCAGATCCTGGTTATAGTATATATATATATATTATATCGGTAGTGAAAATGGTGAGTATTAACTAAATTATAGAAGTTTAAAGCAAATATATGAATTTAAGACAGCGAACCTAATAAGATATAAAATTATTATAATCTGTAATATATTATTAAATTAGCACTTCATCAAACACAAATATCCGTTTCACACTGCGGAAATAACTATATGTTCAATATGGATACAGAATAGACGAAGAAAATACTCTTTTAAAGAGATCAGAGAATTTCTTATGCAGAGTGGAAGCCAGAGACTCTAGAGAACATTATTATGTCTGGATATGACTTATTCACTGTATATGCTTATGGAGACAAGTATATAGTGTGTAATTGTAAATATTATTTCAAAATAGTATTATATTATTATATATTTATAGATTTAGTTATATTTAGTGAGTAATAAATATTATTTATATTATTCCATTAGTACACAACGATATGTATTATTATTATTATTATTACTATCTGAATTATACGTTATCAATTAATATGAGTCAGAACATCTTTAATGAGTGTTCGAGTCTCATATTATTACTATGGTGATTATGTCTATAAGAGTGAGAGTGACATACTCGAAGTCCATAACCAGATCCGCGATATTCCGAGGCGATCCTTGTGTTAGTGTATAGCCGAAGAACTGAGATATATAACCATATCTGCGAGGCAAGAAATATTTATTGTAATGTAAAAATTTCATTATAGTAATGAAGTACGTGTATATACCGCAACAATTTAGCAAATATTGCAGAATTAACCTTAGAGCCGGATTACACGTGAGAGCCGAAGCCAAGTAAGCCGGCATCTCAGGTATATCCGGATCCTAGCTATATGTAGAAATTTTATTCTAGAAATATTTTTTTTAATATTTATGAATAAAATTTATATATTTATCTAAAGATACACGTATACTGTAAGCATATTGAATGTCAGAATATGAGTGTTGGTTACTGTAGTAAAGACTATTATATAGCGTGTAGCGTTTATCACTGACGATTACGTCGACAGCCGAAGTCGAATCCGGAGCCGGATCCTATGTATAAATTTTATTTTTACTTAGATTATTTTTGGTATACTGTTAAACTGGGACGTATGTAATGTATACTTGTATGTTCTGCATTGCCACAGAGCTTAGTTATAATTATATACCGAACTAATTATTCAAATAGTGCAGTAAATACTCTTAGCCAGGATGCTGTGATCTCGGTATCCTATGTCACGCGTTATGAAATATTTCCGAGCGCAGTAAATTATTTTTTAGATAGTATCAAAAAATTTACTATTTTCACAAGTATAATAGATCGTGCTAGATACGATGTATCAAAATTAAGTGTATAATGAACATTATTAAGTGATCGTAATATCCGCGGAAGCCGAAGGTCACTAATAGATCATATATCCAGATGAGCCGATTAATACTCGAGAGGCCTTTAATCCGGAGCCTATAGATTCACTGAGGGTAATAAATTATGTGAATTTTTGGCGAAATATATTTTTTAGTGTAAAAAATATTTTATAATTTGTTCATAATTTCAGTGTATATTATATATATAAATATTATATATAATATATATCCAAACATAATTTCAAATATGATGCAGAAACCCTTTTTAAGTCGTGAGTGGATCTTCGGTATTATGAGCCTATAAAAGCCGTGAAGCCAAAATAGTTATCATGAGGTAGCCGGTATCCGGACCCTGGGTTTTGAATTATTTACTTCTAGAATAAATATTTTAAGGTGATAAAATTTGTAGTGCCCTAAAGGCTATGAACTTTGAATATATATATTTATATATGGGACTGGGTAGCGTCTTTCACTCAATATTATATTCTAATTATCACCGTGTTTATCAAAAATTATAAAGAAAAGACAGAAACACAGAAAAACACGAGAAAGATCGGAATCACCCGCTCCGGAAAATGAGAACCTGAGGCGCCAAATACAAACTGGCCACTCTCTGTTAACACTTTTGACTCACCAGTGAAAGCCAAGGATTAAAAACGTCTAATCTTAAATTCGAATTCTTTAGTTTAGAGAGTAATTTAGAGATTATAGAAAGACAAGAGAGAAATTGAGTACTCAAAGAACAGTAATTAATCATTAATTAAAATACGAACAAAAAAAACTGAGTATACAATAAATAATTTTACAAAATAGAAATGAATAGGGAAAAAGATGACAAAATTGCTGTGATGGGTCTAGTATAATCGAGAAGACAAAGTAAAGTGTCCACAGAGAGAAAAAAATATGATCTGAGGACATTATAGAAGTCATCTGAGACGGTTGAAATAATTATGAAAATAAAAGAGTATAGTTGAACGAAAATATTATATTTTTCAAAAAATCTATTGTGATGTGAATAAATATGTGTAATATAGAGGAGTGACAACAAAATACGAAATGATGTAGAACACAGGGGAGATCAATGCGATGAGAGGCTGAACAATAATGTAGAGAGACTAAATTAATGTCAAATCCAACTATGTGGTGCAGAGAAACCTGTCGTAGCGTGAATCCTGAGTAGAGACCTAAGTGAGATTCAGTGATCATGTAACGCGAGCCGGTATCCGGAGACCGAATTCGAGAGTCGGAGCCGGATCCGGAGCCGAATTTCCGATATTAGGTCGGAACGGATCCGGTAATCTATCATGTATCGTATAGAAATTTTTTTCAATAATATATATATATTTTAGCGTCGAATAAATTTTAATGAAAGAAGACGTGGTAACTATGAGTAATCAATTTATCAAATAATGTAACCAATAAAACACTTAGACTCAGGATCTCGGTAAGCCAAAAGCACCGTGATAACGTTACGTGATGAGAGTGGAACCTGGAGTACGGTATCCAGAACCTGAGCAGCTATACGGATTATTATATTAGTATATTAATTAATTTTTTTCAAAAAATTTTTTGCTGAAAATGAGTCATGAAAATAGTTGTTTAATCCCACTAGAGGATCGTGTTATATATATATATATATGAGAATATATATATATAATATATACTGATAAAACATTATTGATTATTACGAAAGACTAAAAACTTATATTCACGTGAGATTCCTATATAGGATGCCGGATTCACTGGGTATAATATTTTCTTTCAGTAAAAATATTTTTTATTATTGACGGTATAAAATTACCATTTGTTCCCCAAACGTCACGGCTACTCCTGAAATATAATATTATCAAAATAGTGCTTATATAATTAACACAGGTTAAACGTTCAAAGCGTTGTTTATGTTTATGGTAAAGCCTGAGGAATATCCTTAGGCCGATCTATCTGTTAGGTTAATGTTTTATTATTTCTTCATAAAAATATATTTTTATTTAATAGGAGCTATTAATAATATATAGCAGGAGAGACGTTGATTAATATATACTGAACTTAATTTTTACAAATATAGTATGCAGAATAAACCTTTAAGTACGTGAGTAATTACCGTAGTATACGAAGTACCGAAGCACACTAGAAGCCGAAGTATACTCACGATAAGTTACGTATACTTAAAGCTGAAGCTCAGTAAGTCGATAGTCTGAATAAGTCGAAGTCGAATAGTCGAACGCCTAGGTCATATACTGTAATCTCTTTATACCGATGATTCATCTATATGGGTATGAATTTTTATTTCATGTAGATATTTATATAAATTTTTAATATTATGTGATATTATTATATATTTATTTAAATTATGATTATTAGTAATTATCATTATTGATTTATTATTATTATTATATTATTATTATTATTATTATCCTGCAATATGAATTTTCTATTAAAAAGTAATAGAAAACATTTTGTTCAATTTTCAACTAGTGTAGAAACATTAGTCGCGATCCGGAGCCGTATCCGGATCCGCAACCTGGGTATGAATTTTTTTCTTGGAAATATTTTTTTGGTGAAAAATTTATTTGTCAGAAGACCGTGCCGAACAGTTTTCAAATAGTGCAGAAACCTTAGCTCGGATCCGCGGCCGAAGCCCGGAAGTCGGATCTGGCAGCCGGATTCCCTTACCGGATCCTGAGGTATGAAAATTTTTGAAAATGATTTTTTAGGTAAAAAAAATTATTGGCAGGAGACGTGCTGATACAATTTTCAAATAGTGCAGAAACCTTAGTCGGATCCGCGAGCCAAAGACGAAGTTGAAGTCGCAGCCGGATCTGGATCTGATCACGGACGGTACTGAATTATTTTTCAAGAAATATTCTTTATAGTAAAAAAATTTAATGCGGAAGAAGACGTGCTGGACAATTCTGAAATAGTACAGAAACCTTTAGTCGAATCCAGAGCCGAAGCCGAAGCCGAAAGCCGGATGTCGGAAGCCGGAGCCGGAGCCGGAGCGGAGCAGGAGCTGAAGGCCGGATTTTTTTTCAGGAAATATATTTTAAGGTGAAAAATTTATTGCCAAAAGACTACTGAACAATTTTCAAATACAAACTTATAAAACTTATATTTTTCATTCCTTGCAGAGGAAGTTAAAAAAAAAAGACAAACAGGCAAGCCCGAGGACCGAGAAGCCATGTGCAAGCCGAGCTCTACTGTCCTGGTTATGAAGTTTTTTTCAGAAATATCCATTGTCTCTATGTGCCGAGAGTATACACAAGAAACTTATATGGTGTGAACTAAAACATATAGATGAGTTTTTCTTGTTAATATCGAAACGATAATGACCTAATATGACCACAAACACTTAAGTTCACGGGAATTACTCTATAAGTTATATTCCTATTATGTACCTGATACCGCTCCTCTGATGCCGTGTGTATCTCTGTGTTTATGTCCTGATATGCCAGATAGCCGTGCTATCTTTTTTTAGCTTTTTTTTTCCATCAAATCTGGTTCCTTTCAAAACATTTTTGACGACACTCGTAAACATTGACAAGTATACTTTATCATCAGTTACAGAATTTTGATCAATCTCAAAGTTGTCTTTTGTACTCAAGGAGTCAGGCTGTTCACTTGGATCATTATGTGCAAGAATGGTTTCATTGTTTAGTTGCATTTGACTTTCAACAGAAATATTGGATTGCGTAATACCACTTTTGACAGATTCTTCTATGCATATTTTACCTTGTCCAACTAAATCTTCACTTCCAGGCTGAGAGTTTATTTTTTTTAGGTTTTCATTATTTGTCTTCTTTTCCAAAGATGATAATTTTACCTCCTGTTCTGTTGTGGCAATATCTCCCATATTTGATTTATTTTGTGATATTTTAATACTTTCTTCTTGATCTAAATTAATTTTTGCTTCATTTACATCAGAATGTTTTACACATGTATTCTGATCTACAGCTATATTTAATGCATTACAGTTTTTGGGCAAGCAACCAACATTTTCAGTTAAAAGCGAGCTCTCATTGTCTGCTAATTCATTTAAATTTATGTTTGTCCTTTCATCTGTAACATTAAGTGTGTGAAAATTGCTTGAAATTTCTTGGTCAACATTTTTTTCTGCAGGAGAATTTACTTTTTCAACTTCCAAGTTTTCAGATACTGAAGTATCATTTTCTGATTCAGAGCCAATAATTTTGGCATTATCATCTTTTGAATCTTTATCACTGGAATCATTACTTTTTGACAATGGATTATTTTCATTACTTGAAAGAGCAATTTTTTCCTGAGTTAAACCTTTCACACTGTCACTTGTGTTTTCACCATCAAATTCTTTACTTGATTCAGAACTACTGGAAAAAATTTCATTTTCCATTTCCAAAGCTATAGCATCAAAATTATCAGTAGAATCAGTTTCATTAACTTTCAATGTGTTATCATAAGATATGAGCATTTCAGAAGAAACAGTATCATTAGTTTCACAAGCTAGTTCTGCTAATTTCATGAGTGCAGATGTGTCAGAACTTTCAATATTATCTGTCTCAAAAGTACTCCTCACAATTCTTTTATCTTCATCCTCTCCAGAAGCTATGTTAATATTTATGGCTGCTCCACTCCCATAAGAAATAAATTATTTTATTATTGAGGAAATTAAAAATATTTAATATATCAAGTTTTAGAACATCTGTTTGTATCATTGAAAAGAAAAATATATTTTAAGATCAGAAAGCTTAGCCTCATGAAGCTCTCAATTATTTGTTCATCAGCTTATATTTAAAATTCTTCCGATTGTTAACAAATTTTTTTTTTTTTTTTTTTTTTTTTTTTTTTTTTTTTTTTAAGTATCAACATTTCGAGGGTATTCTATTGCCTTATCAAGGTAGAGGAACTACTCTAGTAGTAAATGAACATTAGGTCCAGATTTAGTCGCTTTACCATAGTACTACGAATCTACTTCATTTATTTATTTATTTTTTTTTTTGTTTTGTTATTTTTAAAGACTTGGGGATAAGAAAACCTTCATCTTCATTATGACCGATCATTCCTTTGAGGGAAGATGAGTCGCTGAATGCCCTGCAGAGGACACCTGGGGAAAACTGTACCCAAATCGTGATTCCCCAATCTTGCAATGATACTTTGAGGTAAATGTGAAAAAATTTTTCACCAGTCCACACATTGATTCTTCGCGGGAAAAGTTAGTGTGTCAAACGTAGACCTTAAAAGATTAATATCCAAAAGCTACAAGGAAAGCATATTTGTCCACTTAGTCACATTGTACATTCCTTATATTTGGAATCTGTACTAGTTGCTCATAGATTAGGTAGCTTTAGGATTATATGAATATTTACTGCATTTGAGCAGAAAGAGTCTTTTATGAGAAGTGTGAGTGCAAAGTGATGATAAGTGTTCTGTTTTGCTGTTACTATGATATTTTTTTACGGTAGGTAGATAGTACATATTAGTACATTGAATTCCTTAGGAATTCAGGGAGATTTGATGAGTTGAAGTAATTCCGATATTTCGTGATAAGATTTATTGAAAGAAAGAACGAGAAGAAATTGTCTGTCCGCCATTTGTTGTGAATTAAAAATAATTTTAAATATATTCTGCGGAGGCTGATAATCTGTCAATGTTCATTGGTTCAGTCGAGTTTTGTTGTAGTAGGATGCTGCATCGTGAGTGTTGTTTACTGTTAATGGATATGTGCCGAGGTATTAAAGGGGCCTGTGTGAGGATAATGCGAGTTTATAGAAAGTTTTGTAGATTAATATAATGCTTATTTTTTTAAGTTCTGTGATTAAGTTTGTTAATACACAGTAAAATCAGTTCAAAAGTCTTTCATCTGGGAAGTGATTTCGGTAATTGCAAACTTTACTTGGTTTGCATTATGTTGAAAAAGTGCTTATGAAACGAGGGTGTGGGGGAGTTACGTTGGATTTATAGTTGTTACTAGCATTTAAGGGATGTCTGGAATGTATTGTTTATGAATGTAAATAATGATTTTAACTTATTATGTAGATAAATATCGATAAGGGAAACCATTTTTGATTAATAGAAGTAAATTGGATTTAAATTGTCTTGTTATTGGAAGAGCACCTCAGTGCATTAACAATTAGTAATTAGGTGATGCCACAAAATATATCTCGAGCTTGAACCATAGAGATCAAGACATACAGTTACATACCTCAGTGTCATGATTCCATACACGAAGTCTCATCGCGGACACTCACTGATATGATATATTAGGGAGAACTGTGAACTTCATAATAATGAAGGTGTTTGTAGTTGTTATAAAAGAATTTTAAGTAAGCATTTGATAAAGTTCAGCATGTTCTTTGATTAGATGTATTTCTTTGATTATTTAGTTATGTATTGTAGTGAAGGATGGTCTCTGTTTTTTCACTTCTTTCTATGTATAATATATACTTTATGGTAAAGTGTGTATTAATAATTTGTGTGTCTTAAAAGGGAATTTAATTTAGAGTCAAAAGGGTCAGAGATCCGAATTGAAAGACTCCAAATTTAACCGATATTTTACTTCATTATAGCAATTAAACAAAGAAAAACGACCCATGCGTAATAACCTGGCAAAATTGACTTCACATAAATGCGATATGAAGTGATTTTCGAAACTTAACCAAATGTCTGCTTATAGCATATCCATATAAATCAGACTAAAATCCAAGTAAATGATAATAGATATTGAAATAAATTCATATTACAAATGGTGATATACGTTACGTAATTATTGTAAGTTATTTGTTTAATATTTCTGTTTATAAAATATATATTGGTATTATATAATATGAGTACTTAACTCGTCAATATTATCTACCCTCTCTCCATCTCACGGTTGTTAAGTATTAAGTAGTAGAGAGAAAGTAATTAATATATCCAAATATAATAAATAATATTAAAATTATTAAAATTATATTCAGAGAAGAAGAATTATTTATTATACGAAGAACACCAAAATACAAATAGTGAAAACTATAATTTTGTCTAATATTGTCATCTTTATTATTGTAGATAGTAAGATTGGCTTCCGCTTAAGAAATTTGAATAATAATTAACATATATTTCATATTAAAATTTTTCTCGGGTACAAAATAAAAAAAGTACCCTGAAGCCCTGTGGAGGGATACTTTTGCATGCATTAATTGAAAAATATTTATTGAAGGGGGATATTTAGATTACTCAAAATATTTCCAAGATTTTTACTTGTATTGGGGTTTCTTCAAAATAATTCACATTTTGACGATTTCATCTATTTACTAGCAGTTAATATAGTGAACTAAATTTAAAAAGAAAAAAAGTTGAACTGCCTATTAAACAAAATTTGGTAATTTTTAATTTGATATCAAAATTGCCAGCACTATTGGAGATTAAAAGGTTTCTTATTTTAGTTGTTAATTGTCATATATATATATATATATATATATATATATATATATATATATATATATAATATATATAAATATATAAATAATAATAATTATATATATATATATATATATATATATATATATATATATATATATAATAAATGTAATAATAATAATAATAATATAATAATAATAATATAATATATATATTAATAATAATATATGTAATAATAATAATATATATATGTAATAATAATAATATAATAATAATAATATATATATATATAATATATATTTACATAAGATACAATAATAATTATAATAATAATAATAATAATAATAATAATAATAATAATAATAATAATAATAATAATAATAATATAATAATAATAATAATAATATGTATATTAATAATAATAATACATATATGCTATTAATAATAATAATCATAATAATAATATATAATAATAATACATTTTGCAATAATATTAAAATAGTTTGTAGCATATATATATATATATATATATATATATATAGGGTATCTCAGAAGTCGAGCACCAAACAGGTTTTCGAAAAATTATACTGACGCAATTTATTTTCTGCTTTCAGATTTCATTATGGCTGAGAAACTAAGCTTAGAAGAAAGAGTTCAACTTGTTTTCATGTTTGGTAGACAAAGGGGCTACACACCGCTCAGTAGCTGATGAATTCAACCGCAGCCACCCTGAGAGACAACCATTGAGCCATACCACTGTCTGCCGTTTAATCAAACGCTTCCAAGAAACTGGCTCAGTTGCTGACCGTCCGAGATGTGGGCGACCAAAGAGTGCAACTGATGAAGAAACATCCACTATGGTTTTGGCGAATGTTGTGAAAAGTCCTGTAAAATCAGTCAGAAGAGTAAGCCAGGAG
>JABUQX010058950.1:27500-30000 GCA_015478945.1 Trachelipus rathkii | reverse complement strand
ATAGGTAGGGAACCCTCCACTCTCTTTCATTCTCCATCATTCTAACACCATCCCCTACCACCCCACTTCTAATTCTTTCATAACCCCATCCATATACAAATTGAATAACCAATGGGACATAACACATCCCTGCCTCACTCTTCTATTAATACAACATCAATCACTTTCGACTCTATTTATTCTTACACACGCTTCACTATCGTCATACATACTTTTGATTCCATTCAGAAGCTTACCATCAACATCATATATGACTAACACCTGCCATAGAGCTTCCTAATAATCCTACCGTACGCCTGTTGTAAACCCATAAAACCTAAATACAATTTATACTTCTCCTCCCTCTTTCCCAATCATTTGTTTCAATATAAAGATTGGATCCACACATCCTCTACCATTACTAAACACACCTTGTTCTTCACCAATCAGTCCTTCAGTCCCTCGACGCACTCTTTCGACCAAAATACCAGCATATATCTTCCCTACAACACTCAATAAACTAATTCCCCTATAATACCTACAGTTACCTTATCCCACCTACCCTTATATAAGGGTACTATTATTCTCTCCTCCAATCCCTCAGGACTATACCCTCCATACGCTTTGTTACCTTCAAATCCAATCAATCACATCTCGCCTATACTTTTACTGGATTGACGACAAAATTTTATTCTTTCATTCCTCATACTTTTAAAATCAACTTAATTGAAACTCTTTTTGACAGGGGATAAAAAAATTTCGTCATCTTATGTTAATTTTACAAAAGAACTTGACTTCCTGAAAATATTATTTCTGAAGAATGGGTTCCTAGAATTTATAATTGACTGAACTTTTCGAAAATTACTTTCAGCAAAATTTAAAGACAAATCTCAGGCTAAATTAACAGCTCCTAAGGATATTTTGTATATGAGGTTGCCTTTTCTGGGGAAAATCAGTTACGAAATTCGACGTAAAATTGACGTGGTTTTAAAAACAAACTTTACACAGTTTAAATTTAGATTTATATTTTTGAGTGAAAACAAAATTGGGAAATATTTTAAATTCAAAGATAAACTCCCTTTACCTTTATGCTCATCAGTAATATATCATTACAAGTGCGGTGACTGCGATGCCACCTACATAGGAAAGACAATACGAAGCCTTTCCATACGTATTGCTGAGCATAAAGGTATTTCATTTAGAACTCTAGATCATTTACATCATCTCCCGTATTCAGATATAAATGCTCATTCTCTTCAGGAAAACGACCATATACAGGATACGAATTTTGGAATATTGTCCCAAACTGAGGAACCCAATCTTCAGTTGTTAGAATCCTTGTATATTTGGCATCTCAAACCGACCTTAAATGAAAATCTAAGTTTTAACAGTCTTTAATACTGAAGTGAGGTTTTGTTTAAATCATGAACCACATATTATTGTAATCATTAATTTATCTATATGGTTTATTTATTTCAACTTTATATTATTTTAACTTTAATTAATTTTTATATAATATTTTGTTTAAAATTTTATCATTATATTGTAAGTCTTGAAAATGGGGAAGAAGGATTCTTACAAGAAACTAGTCGGCTAATAAATAATTTAAAATGTTCAAATTCTTTTTGGTTATACTCGCCTATCATATTATATATATATATATATATATATATATATATATATATATATATATATATATATATATATATATATATATATATATATATATATATATATATATATATATATATATATATATATATATATATATATATATATATATATATATATATATATATATATATATATATATATTTTGCTATATATATATATATAATTATATATATATATATATATATATATATATATATATATATATATATATATATATATATATATATATATATATATATATATATATATATATATATATATATATATATATATATATATATATATATACTTTATATATTTATATGTATATATATATATATATATATATATATATATATATATATATATATATATATATATATATATATATATATATATATATAACTATATATATATATATATAAAGACATACTATATTATTAAATGTTTAATTTATTTAGTATACATAAGAAATAATAATATGAATACGAAGAAAAATGATTAAAAAAAAAATATTGCCAAGTTAAAAATGCCAAAAGTACTTGCAAGTACTTTGCAAATTTTCAAGTACAAAGGTGCAAGTAAAATGTGGAGGTACAAGTACACTGGTTTTAGAAACTGCAAGTACAAGTACTCCAAAAATTGTACTTAATCCAAGTACAAGTACAATGGGGGCTATGCCACGATAGTGTCAACTTAGGAATATATATATATATATATATATATATATATATATATATATATATAGTATATATATATATATATATATATTATTCTTTATATATATGTATACACATGCATACAGATACACATATATATATATATCCGTAACATTGAGCAAATTTATCGAGCAGCGTTTCTTTTAAAA
>JABUQX010058949.1:45000-62493 GCA_015478945.1 Trachelipus rathkii | reverse complement strand
AGAGAGATACGTAATTCCAAAAGTCGAGCATGTGCTCAAACTCCGCCATTGGCTAGACCATTGAGCTTTTGTCAGGAGGCAGGACGCTCTAAGCACGAGCAATTGGTGGAGAGCCTTTCGTAGTCTCTATATATGGTGGCGCCACAGAATGTGAATACAGGGAGAGGAGGAATGAAAGGGGTTCAACAGCGCAACGAATATCGCTTTCCTGCAGGATGGTGCAAGAAGGGGGAGGTACCAGAAGAAGGAGTCTATTGTAGCAAACAGCAGGAGATGCCTTAAGAGCAGAGAAACTTACGTTACCTGCAGAAAGACAGAGACGTACAGGCCTGTCAATCAATCTCCTGTTCTTTAGACGACCATGAAGTTCGAAATGTTTGACAGAACAGATCAGCTCCCAAAATGAGGTTGGCGGTCACCTAATCTAGCAACCACGAATACCCAGGGGAATTGACGGCGAAGAGAGAGGTCTAAGGTGCACAAAAGCTCACCATAGACAGACGTGCACAAACGCTCACCATAGACAAGGATGGTACTACCATTTGGCCTCAGCAGTAATAGAGCCCGTGTCTAGGTAAGAGGAACCAGCGAACTTACGTGCTCGGTTAAGATCTCGCACGGTGCAAAGAATAACGAACGCTTCCTCAAGTGTCGATCAGAAAGACAAACAGGTTTGCTAGACCTGTCGACAAAGGTTGCGAGGGACATTCCTGGAGACGAAATGAAGGCGGAGGGCAAGAACCCAAACGGAGGGTCGTGGCCAGCTGTGATCCACTACCTGTGATGGACCGCTGGCTAGGGGGTGTTTCCCGAAGATATAAGCTGCGGTTGCAGGTTGTTTGCCTACTTATGCGCTCTTCAAAGCCAAACCGGTCGTGGTTGTAAAAAACAATACCCATTTGGGATATCTGCTGAGGGCCTGGTGGTGGAGAGCATCGTCCTAGAAAAAGGCTGACGACCTGAAGCGAATGCTTGTTTGCCGGAACGCAGAGTCCTTGACACCGTAGCATCGCGGAGATGCGACAATCAGCTCTGCCTTTGATTTTCTGCTCATGCCATGTTTCCAAAGTCGAAATGGACGGTCTCTATACCCGACAAAACCGTCGCTTAGAACGAAGGTGGGGGTTCGTGAGAGGCGCCTGGATGTATGGGTACCAGGGGTACGATGGGGATGGGCGGGTACCCGGGTACAGAAGAAGACGAGGCAGCAGGCAGTCGGAAGAGGGACCGAGAAACCGCGCCAGGGGTGGGGGAAGAAAAAGTATAAGTGAGAAGAAGCGAAGAGAAGACAAGGGAGGCAGAAGAGCGTAGAAGAAGGGGAAATGGCCTGAGCTGCAGGAGAGATTCGGAGACAGTCACAGGGGCAGATATAGCAGGGGGGGCATTGGAGTTGAAACGGCGCAGGAGACCATCATGCCATCTCTGTGCTAGCCCTCCTGAACATGAGTAAAGCCTTTCGCGCAGGGTCCATGAGATTTGCTAGCAAAATATTGGAGCATGAGCGAGGTTTCTGCACACAAAACGTGTGCGATGAAAACCCTGATTTTCCGGGGGGGTGGCGGCGGACCACGGCGCTTTAACAAGGGACGAGGCCATCGAACTAGGAGATCAGAAGGCTTCTGATCTCCCAGCGGATAGGTGTGCCACTACGTAGCAAATCCTTCATACTTGCTTCTTGAGTAGGAGCCATACGAGAGACCAAAAAGATCTCGAAGAGCAGTGGTCTAGGGTGTGTCAGAAGAGAGTTAACGCGTGGGATGGAGTCTTGCATACGGCAGCGAGGACATCTTCGGGCAAGAAAGACAGAACAATACCGTATCTTGTCTGTTCATCGCGGACGGTGCGCAAAATAATACCGTCAACGATAGAGAAACATAGCTCAGGGTGGTGTGAATAGAAGGGAGGAAGGTACGAAACTATGCAGTGGGTGTGCAGTAGGGGAAGGATTGAATCCGTCTCAACCATGCACGCACGTGCAGGAGATGAAGCAAGAGAAAGAAAGCATTTGGTTGGATCAGAAGGTAAGAATTTGGAATGGGAAGAAGGAAGGAAGAAGCAAAACCACAGCCACAATTCGAAATTTGCTGGGGATTTATTGAGTCCTTGTATCAGGAATTGAAGACAATGATGTCTATTTTTTTTTAGCCCCACGCAGGCGGCGGTATAGTACCCACAGCGGCTTATACCGTACCAACACTGCTCGGTCCATTTACCGTACAACACAGCGGCATTATTCCCCGCCTACCACGCAATATAATAAATACTCTATATAAGTTAGTAGGGTTTATTATTAATATATATTATATATAATACTATATACTATATTTTATAATATATTATATATACTACTATTATAGGTATTATATTAAATATAATTATAATATATAGAATTATTAATTATATATATACAAACACATATAAAAATAGAAAAAAGAAATATATTAAATAATAATAATAATAATTAATAATAATAACTTTCCTTTTTAACAGGTAGGAAAATAGGTAAAATGCAGACTCCGCGGTTCTACCATAGCGCACAAGAAGCTGGTTGCTGCAGATTCAGTTAGAGGCTGGTTTGTTGGGGGCCTACACTATCGGTAGGGCTCTGCTTCTAAAATCCAGAGTGTCACCAGACATGAAGCTCTTGCCTGTGTAATTGTTAGTCAGGACAGAACTTCTTTTGTACAGGATGTTAAACACAGGAGTAAGTTGATCATATAATTGCAGTTTTTACAAGCAGGTAGCCTGAAGCTTGAACCCCAGATATCCGCATAAAACAGAATAAAATGTTTTCAATAAAGAAATTATTACAATGTTTATTTCATAAATAATTCAATTATAAAAGACACAAAAATCCGCTGGCTTGCGTAAGATAGATGGCGGTTAGAACAGCGTAAACAAAGTATTGCCATCTCAAATAATTTTAGATAGATTTTTGAACACAGTTTATAAATTACAGTGCGTAATTTTATTTGTTTATTTAATATGTGCTTGCTATTCATTATAGAGGTCGATTTCATTTTGCTTATTAATACTGGCGTTGCTATCTATAGAGGTCATTCTCCATACCTCCATCACACAATATACTTATATATATATATATATATATAATATACGTATATATTATATACTCTATATATATATAATATATATATATATACTATACTTATGATATATAATATATATTATATACGAGAAGAGAGAAGAGACGATGACAGAGAGAGAAGAGGTACACGCATACGTCGAAGCCGTTGAATACCACCCATTTTTAATGGTGCCGCCATTTCTCTTTTGCGTTCATATTTTTTACACACTCATCCTCCAGGCAACGTATTACTGACCACCATTTATCCAATATCATATACACCATACTAAAGTACACCACCCCCTCTTCTAGATAACACCGTATAGACACCCTTACTACTCATATCCCTAGTGGGGGTTGACGAGAAAGGGAATTACCCCACATCGTAGTCCAGCGTGTCGTAGAAGGCGACTCAAGGGACGGGGGTAGTTGGGTTTGGCTGCCCACTATCCACGCTAGTCTCTTGCTAGCGAATCTGATGCAAGTCTCCGGAAGAGTGTCGTGATCGCCGTAAACGGCCTTCTAATTGCGGCGAAATTGTATGAATCGCTTGGGGAGTTGATTATCAAAAGAATAAATGTTTGTAGGAGAAAGAGGAGAGAGGCGTGGAGTTGTATTTGAGAAAGTGCTAAATGTGATTTGCTTCGCTGGTGGACTGTAAACAAGATTGAAGGAAAGCGGTGAAAATGAGTGGTTGTGGTGTGAAATGTTTTGTGTGCAGGGTGTGGAAAGGAATGAGCAGGGAAGAGGAAGGATCTGAATTTTGATGATGTTGACTTGTGGTGACAGAGCTTATTTGGTGAGAACTTTGGTGATCTGTAATACTTGTGTGTAGTCCTAGAATTCTAATTGCCTAATTTAAGTTTGAAAAATCAAAATTTGTGTGGTGTGGTTGTGACACTGAGGGAAACGTTGAAGAGATGACAATGTTTTGGTGATTAATCTGAATGATGTTTGGATAGGATCTGAGTAGGAGCTTCAGATTGATAGTAATGGGAGAACCTGAATGCGTGGATACGTGATAAAAAAGGGATGCGTATACAGTGGTTTTGGCGGGTGTCAGGACGAAAATGAGTAATGGTAGGAAGGTATGATTTCTGTGAGGTGAGAGGCATGTGTGTATAGTAATACTTTTCTCTTAAACATCTTAGAGTATCCATAAGTTACTAGAGTTGGCTTCACCATGCTGGTAGGTAGAGAATTGGTATGACGAGTGAAAAGCTATGCATTGATTTTTGTGTTGGTGTAAGAAGAGTCGAAGGTATGCTTGTTGGATGTTAATATCAGTGAGAGCGGTTTAGAATGGATTATCGGCCATCATTATGTTAGTTCTATGTAAAATAAGTTAGAATGGCGGGGCTTAGAATTATGGAGAGGAAGGTGAATACGCGAGAAGAAGTGGGTAAAATTAAGAGTGAGAAGTTAAGTACACAAGTAATAAGGATAAGTATATAAGAGCCCTCGCAAGTAAATCAGTGATTGTGCACAGTGAAAACTGAACAATCTGGGAGCAAATGAAGGGCAGCAATTGTTAGCAGTGCAAAAAAGAAGTATTGGATGTGCTAAAGTAGGCGAAGTAGAATGTTAACAGTGCTGGTCCGCCGTAATGAAAGACGGTGATGCAAGCGTTTAAAAGTTAAAAAAAGAAGCGTGGTTGAATGCTACTATAAAGCAAATTGATGATAGTTTCAAAAGAAAGTATGCTTGGAATTTAATATAATGGAGGAAAAAAGAAATACTAAAAAGGTGCATACGTAGGAGCACCAACAGAGGTACAATAAAACAGTTCTCGGAAGGAGGACAATGTGGGACTTACAAGGGAATAGCCGAATCTCTTCCTGGAACGAAGCGCGAGAAGGTTAAGGAATGAGATAAAGGGAACCTGCTCAGAACCAAAATAATGAATAGGAATGGCGCTTTTTGCTAACTGTTAAATGGGAAATGTGAGAAGGAGTGTGGAAATAGAACCACTCGAATAATCTGCATAATTATTGGCAGTAATTGAAGAAATGGTGATAGTGAATGTGTGTGGGTTGATGGTGCAAGAAGAATGATATTTGGGGATGAGGTCATTAGTCAGGAGGAAGTAATGGGTAGAGTGAGAAAAGCTAAAGAATGGTAAATCTTGCAGGTATAGATGAAATTACTGGCTAGAATGATCAAGACGGAGGCGAGATGTTGAATGAATTGGCATTTGGAAGTTGTGTAATTAAAGCTTTTATGGAGGGTGTTATAGTTCCAAGGATTGGGCGAGAGCAGTAATAGTACCCTTATATTAAGGGGTAAGGGGATCAAAGGGGAAACTGTAGAAGTTGTTAGAGGGGGAATCCGCCTCCGGATTGAGTGTTGTAGGGAAGATATCTGATGGTATTTTTGGTCAACACGAGGTGCGTTCGACGTGATGTAGCACTGATGTGTAAGAACAGGTGCGTTTAGGCAGTGGTTTGAGGATAGTTGTGCGAGCAAATCTTTACATGAAACAAATGAATGAGGATAAGAATAAATTGTATTTAGGCGTGTGATTTGATTTGCAAACAGGCGTATGATAGGGTTAATAGTGCGAAAAGCTCTATGGCAGGTCGTTAGTGAATAATATGGTCGGTTGGTATGAGCTTCTGAATGGAATCACAAGTATGTGGTATGAAATACGATAGTGAGGCGTGTGTAAGAATAAAAATAGTGTCAAAGTGATTGTATTTAGAATATTATATTAGACGAGTGATTTACATGTTTTGTGTTATGTCTCCTTGGTTATTCAACCTGTAATATATGGATGGTTTGGGTTATGAAAGAAGTAGAGATGTGGGCCAGAGAATGGCAGCATTAATGGATGTTAGATTATGATTTGAGAATAGAAGATGAGTGAAGGCTACCCTACCTACTTATTAATGCGGATGATTTGCTTCTGTGTGGCGAATCTGAAGAAAGTTGAGAAGATTTGAGCTAGGAGAGATTTGGCAGGACGTGTAAAAGGAGGGGTTTGAAAGTAAACGTTAGATAAGAGTTAAGGTTATGGTTGCGAGTGAGGATAGCCTCAGTGTGAAGTTATGTAGAATGGTGAGCAGCTGGAGACAAGTGTTTTGGAGTTCTAAATAGTTACGGTATGTGTTTGATGAGAAGGGAACGGATCGATACAGAGTGGCGTAGGATATAGTTTCCTGTCGAATGGAAAGAAGGTGGCTGCGCTGCAATTTAATCGTTGTCGTGAACACGCTTAAAAAAGACTAAGTTCTGGAGTGCGCTAGGGTCTGCATGAGGTGTATGTTGTTACCGTGTTATTGTATAGTAGGTAGCACTATGGTCCGGATAGAGAGTATAGATCTAAGTTCAATTTCGTGTTCGACTGCTACAATCTCTAGGGGCATGCTACGGTGTGAGAAGAATTGATAAACATGAGGATGATGAACGCTTATTAGAGAACTTCCAATGATAAATGGTAAACGAGAGACAATAAATGAAAGTATGTGAGATGGATTGGTCATGTGGAAAGTATGAATGATAGTCGGTTCATTAAGCGGATGTATAGTGGTGTGTGTGTTGGAGAACCACCGGCTGGGAGACCGAAGGAAAAGTGGATTGGAGGAGGTTAAAGGAATGTTTGCAGGAGAAGAAATGTGAGTTTGGCAGGACGAGAAGAAAGGTGCATTAATAGGAGTGAATGTGTTGTAAGGGGGGTATGGTTGTGGCCCATCTGGGCCAGGGGATGAACCCTACACTTTGAGGATTACACATAGTGAGGATCCTTCGCTACTACTATGGTCCCCTGAAGCTCAATTAGGGTGGATTTTTCTGATTGCGACCAGTTCCTTACTGAGTTATATGGTTACAGAGGGCGCGTAAGGCCTGGGCTTCTTTTCGACTTTTGTCATATTCTCCTACTGTTTTTAATTTTTATTTGCTTTTTAGTTACTGTTTCTTTTTTCCGATGCATGTATCGCACCTTTACTCCATCCATGGGGGAAAAAGTAGATGAAGATGAAAAACTTAATATATATATATATATTATATATATATATATATATATTATAATAATATAATATATAAATATTAAATTTATATAAATATATATATATTATATATTATATATTATATATACTATATATTTATATACTATATATATAGTATCATATATATATATAATATATATATATTCCTATAATATAACCTATATTATATTATATGCGGATGGATTGGTTTCTGTGTGGCGAATCTGAAGAGAGGTTTGAGCAGGATCATAGGAGGATTATAGGGTCAGGCGTGCCCGTTGTAGAAAGGAGGGGCCTTTTAGTAAACGTGGATTAAGCAGGTAGGTTATGGTTGTGAGTTGGACGACACTCCTCATTGTGAAGTTAGTATAGATGTGTGAAGCAGCTGAAACATAAGTGTCTGAGTTTTAAATTTATTTAGTGTATATGTTGGATGAGAAGGCGATGAAGGATGCAGAGTGGTTGTAGGAAAGTTTTTGCTGAATGGCAGGAAGGTGGCTGTTGCAATTAAATCTGTGGTGAATGCAAGGACTAATGCCATCTTGAGTGTGCTAGGGTCTTACATTGTAGGGAGTATGTTGTTACCTGTGTTATTGCTATGGTAGTGAACTGTTTGGTCTGGTAACTAAGAAGTATAGATCTTATAGTGCAATGTGTGCAGATTATGGACAATCGTTAGGGGACTGTGCTAAGGTGTGAGAAGATATTGCATAAAGGAGAGGAATGAACGTATTAGAGCAGTGGTGTGTGTGGTGTGAAAGAAAGGGGGTAAATGAGAGAAATGAAAGTATGTTGAGATGTTTGGTCATGTTGGAAAAGATGAATGATAGTAGGTTGGTTAAGCGGCTGTATAGATAGATGATAGTGGTGAGTGTGTGGAAATCGACCGGCTGGGAGACCGAAGAGAAAGTGGATGAGTCGGTGAACGAAAGTCCTGAAGGAGAGAAAATGTGATGTTTGGCAGAGGCGAGAATAAGGTGCATGATAAGGAGCCGGAATGGCGGGGTTTGTATGGCGGCCATGGTTGTGGCTAGAGATGTAAGTGAATAACGCTGTTTTTTAATTAAAAAAAACGTGTTTTTTATTATAAATAAAACATGATGAATAAAAAACAATGATTTTCCTTGTATTTATAATTAAAAATTGTTATTTTTTGTTTTTAATATATTTTTTACTTTCTTTAAATGTTATTTCTTCTTTATTTCATTAAATTATTAACTATTATATTATTGTCAAATACTATTACTTATATTAATTACTACTGTAAAAATAACACATGTAGAACATTATTTAATTAACATGGAAATAAAAAAAAAAGATATATGCCAAGTTTATTCAACATTTACATTTCTTAACCTTTGGAAGACGAAAAACTGAAGAATGTACATGAAATGAATATGATCACATGAGAAATGAGTCATATGACTATATATGTCAATTTACTTACACGAATAAAGCAAAGTATATTACAGTACCTTAAATAAGTTATAACTAGCTCATATAAGGGCCTAACTAAAATTTACTAAATTCTAAAGAAGCCATCAAGGCCTCATTAAATTTCCCTGTTCTACTGCTTCTTGAATCTGGAATCCTGAGACCTTGTTCAATTTCGATACTTCGGCTCTACTGAATTAATCTGATCCTCATCCTCATATGCGCCTACTATTTGTGGGAAGGAAGAGGAAGTTCAGCACTCTGGACTCAAAGCACTATGGACAGAAATTGTGTTTTAGAATTTGGTTTATCAGAGCTTTCAACGTGTTCACCAGAGAAACCTGAGCTACCTAACTGAGAACTCTGGCTGATAGTGTATGTGGTTTCAGCGTGATGAATTGATGACGTTTAACTACAACCAACTTTTACATTAATTTGAAAAAAGTACCGGAAGGCTATGGATGCCCCGTCTCTGTCAATTTCAAGTTATGACATGAATAATAGTTTTTCTGCATGTTCATTTGTGAACCTGTTTCTTTTTTTGAAGGGATATTCGCATGTGCTGAGAACTTCTCTCAACATGCAGCTGAAAGTGGCAGGAAGGTCTAAATTTCGGGAGGCTACTTTTATCTTGCAATGCTTACTGAACATAAATCCACCGATGCTGGCAGACAGAACTACTTGTGTGGAAAGTGAAGCCAGAGATATGCCATACTGAAGAGTCCCATCATAAACTGGAAAATTCACCAAACTTCTTCCTATTACTTTCTTTTTCATCCCTTTTACGCTTTCTTTCTTGATTGTAGCACCTTAAAAAGCTTGAACCCTGAAGAAAAATTATGAAATATTGTTTCAATTTCCTTGTATATTGTATACAATTGTTTTTATAAAAGCTTAGAGAATCTTCAGTAATGAAATTTCCATAAGCTTGAAAAGGTTCATCAATGTAGTTTTTAATACTAGACAGGAGAAACTGTTTATCTATTGCAAGTTCACCTTTAAAGCTAGCTGACACCTTATGAAATCCAAATCGATCTACCGCTTCTAATACACAATAATCTTTTTTCTTATAACTCTTTTGTTGATCCATCATTTTCTTAAACATTTTTCCTCTTTTCTTTCCCACTTTACTACTCTTTTTAAGTCCATGGTTTCTCATAGATTTTTCAAATTCTTGAATTGCATTAGCTTCTTCCTCATAGAGCTCCTGCATTCTCTTCTTACTCTTCTTCTCTGATTCTTCCCAAGTATTTCTATTTTTATGTCAATCACTGATTTTTTTTCCTCATTCGCGTATGTGTTGTTCTTCCTTTGAACCATTAATGGCCACCTCAAGTGAATGCACAATTTACAAAAGTGCCTTTTATCCTTAGTATGTATGATTTTTCACTTAACAGTAAATAGATAGATTATGGACAGGTGTTTGTTGCTTCCAGCCATGTCAAATATTTATATGAAAGATATTTTCACAACTTATAAATCCATTTCAATGTAAAATGATCTATTAACTTTAAATATATAATTAATACCTACTCCGTAAAAACTACAATCCTAATAATAAATGAGGAAGATTCTAAATATTTAGTCCAACTATATGATAGAATTTAAAGATTATTTAAAAACAAACAAAAAAAAAAGCACACAAACATATTTTGTTCAAAAAAAAAAGGAAATATGCGTAATATGGCGGGTGTTAATAAAAAAACTGTATTTTTAATAAATCACGTTTATGTAACAAAACTCTAGTTGGGCCCACCTTGGCCAAGGCGTGTATAATCCACTTACCCCATTGACGGATTTTACCCATAGTGAGGGTCCGTCGCAAGGTCCATGATGCTCTTAGGCGTGGATTTTCCTCGTCTGTGACGAAGCTATCTCAAACATATATAATGGTACAGAGGGAGGATTATGAAAGGTAGAGCTGGCATTTCTTTTTTCGACGTTGTTCATTCTCCTACTGCTTTTCTTTTCTCTTAGCTTCTACAGCACCTTACCCCCAATCTTTGGCGGCAAAAGAGTGAAGGTGAAACAGAATAAGAAGGAAACACGGACTAATATAAATGAGTATAGATATAAGTAGAGTATATATACAATAATATATGTGGTCTATATACTATCTTTGAATACTAAATAAATAGTTGTAGAGTATTTGCTACCTAATTAAAATAACTAATTTCCTTTTATACCAGCCTATAAGATGCCTATGGGCTGACTATAAGCCAGCATTTTAGTATATATGTACTATATAATTATGTAATCAGGTTATAATAATTACCTTATTCTGTATCTTTACCAGGCCGTGAAGCAGGCGTATTTTTTTTGCGACTCAGACTCCAGGTCCCCTAATTTTCGGCTCCGGCTTCACTCCAAACCTTGCGGCTCCGGCGTCCTGTACCAGAACCCTTAGGGCACTGTAATAAGACTTAGCCTCCTTTTATATTCACCATATGGAGTATTTATTTGCACCAGTCACCCTTGCCTAACATTTCACAACTCTCCACTACCGTTCGTCTACAGGATCGAATTGATCAATGTTCCAATTGTCTAACCATTCCAACCATATGATTTCACAGCGGCCGACTGCTCCTCCCCCACTACACCACTTTACGGTTACCATATATTTTTTTTTCAACCCCTCCTTACAAACGGTGGTACACTACCCTACTAAAACTCTCAAACTTAAGATTCACCACACAAGACCAAATCGATTGCAGCCGCTTTAAAAATAAGCAGAAACGCCCTACACTTTCTTTGCAGCATCCACTCCAGTCTAACAGTTTTCTTTTCCAACAACTCATTCTTTCTCTAATTCTTTCATCACCCATCCATATACAAATTAAATAGTCATGGACAGGGTTCGATGAGTTACGGTTTCAAATAATTGTTAGTTGGACTCCAAGACTCCCGACTGCACCCTTGGGTCATATAAAAACTGCCGGACTAACGACTACACTACACCCTCATCTTTCGATGAATATACTATACGACTCCCCCGAACTCCATCTGCGCCTCCTTATCACCCCTGAGACTCATGGAGACAGAACACATTCCCGGTCTTGACATCCTACTTATCGAAAAATCTATGCGGACTTACCTACTCCCACCATCTTACCTCCTTCACACTGGCTTCACTATCGAGTACTCCCAGTGACATGACATTACTTTTATGATAGTTCTATAACACTGGCCTTCACTATCGAGTATCGACATACATACTTTTGATTAATCCATGTTTCAGAAGTCGAAGCCCAGTTCTTAAGTTATATATCATTTAGAAAACACTGCCACAAAGTGCGGTTTCCCAAATTTATAAATCCTTTGACAGACATTAAACATCTTAAAATTAAAAAATGCTCATTCTCTTCTTTCCACCCCCCCCTCATTTTGTTTCGATACATGAACCAATTAATCTATTCCTCTCCTACCAAATCTAAATGCATCTCCTTATTTCTCTCACCAGTTCGGTTCTCTCAGTAACTCTCACACACCTTTCAAGCAAAATTACTAGCATTATATGTTCTCCACAAACATTCGGTAAACTAATTTTCCTAAGAATTCTTTTATCCTTCCTCTTGACCCTTACTTAAGGGTACCTATTAACTTGCTCTCCTTCAATCGTTCGCGAAAAACACAACAAGCAGCCTATAATCCACCATCCCCAATAACTACATTTGATTCACACATATTACTATCATCTACTTAACCTAGCGACCCCAATTAACCTACAATCTCTCCTCAAATAAGATATTAGGTCTTTCACAAAATAATTTCAAACATTCTACCGGTTACTGATTTGCCATTCTCCGACTCCCACTCCCCCCCCCCCCCCCCCCACCCCCCCCCCAGAACAAACTTCTCTTCCTACACCATTCAAACCCCACCACACGATCATGTGTTATAGACGGAACTTAATATTGGAATTGTCCCCTCCACACTCTCTTCGCGTAACACTTAACATCTCCATCTTTCCACTGAAAGTTCACCATCCATATTCAACTATACTTAAAAAAGATTCCCCTTTACATCTACTCACTTCACAGAAGAGATTTTATTATTACCCACAATTCTTCTCTGCAAGTCTCTCTATTTCTCTCCCTTCTCCACAAGACCTGTTCACCTCTTTTTCCTCTCTCTCTACCATACGTAATGTGCAGTTTGATCTTCCTTTTCCCCTCCCCTCAAAATCAATACTACGAATCTCCTCACCAACCACCACACAACAAAAATCTATCTTCTAATACAGTTAATATACGCTACAAATCCATCAATTTGAAATCTTTTTCGGATTAAAAAATAGGAAACATATATCATATACACAATATAAATAAAAATGTATAATTTATATACATTTCACGAAAACTATAATAATAAATAGTACTCTATATATCATATAACTATTACTACTCTACTACCTTCCTATACTATCACCTTTCCTTTAGAATCTCATCAACTAGGCTATTTATGACACCAATATCCCATAATACCTTAAAAAATACCTATAAAAATGACAAGGATGAATATATATTAGATATATGGACCACTTAAATTCAGATGTAATGAATTTATAGGAAAAGAAATATCATCATATGGAAAGTATATCAGAATAAAACATGAATTAATGAGAAAATACGCCCTCGCTGAGCATTGAGACAGTTACAAAAGATATCTATATGAGATCTTCACACCAATACCATAGTTTTAAAAAATGATCACTCACTGTAATCAGTAGAGCAACAAACAAAATAAAGATACATAATACAAAAATAAACTCTTGTGAAAGGAACCTTTGTGAAACCTCTTATTGCACTCTGTCTCTGGTCTCTTGTGCTCTGAATTAAATTAACTTGAAGCATATTTGATTAGCACATTTTAACTATCACTAGTATACGGCGTGCACATTTATAATACTGAAGTTTTGAACTGGTGGCATAATTTGTTGTAATAACGGACTTGATTGACCATTTTATTGACGAAGAGCTTAGAATTTGAACAGTCGAGATTGCAATGTTATAAGTCTCAATTAGAATAATAATAGCATAACTCAATATAATACAAGGCGTGACAACAAAGGTGAATGATATTTTATATTATTCTACATCTATCGTTATACCCGCCCACCAATCACAACTCTCCACAAATCCAATTACCACGTGCTCTGAGCTCAGAAACTCGGCGAGACTACAAACACTAATTCTATCTACTATCTAGACAAAATTCAAACTTCTTCTTCTGTATACTCTCAAGAGATATTAAAATATTCCCCAAAATTTTTTTTTGACAAACATATAGAAATCCATCAAGAACAACTACATCCCCAAAATACGCTCTGACTTCATATACAAAATAAGGAAACTTATCTACAGTATAAAAATGTGTCAAAGTCTCTTTCCCAGACTTAGAGCAAAATGTCCTGAAAATAATTCATATCCCGCAGACTACGGTATAAACAGCAACAAAATATTAACTATATCCTTCATATTCTATCCCACTCATTTCCTCAACTGAAAAACCCAAATTCCTCAGTAGGTGTTTGATACATACTAACTCGAAACCAATGCTCAAGACTATCGGGAGTCCAAATATCAAAAATCTCACCGCGTCTCTCTACCCTTTTTTATAGATACATTTAGGGTCCAGATCTTCCCAACTATATTCCATAGCTACTAGGTGAGAATTTCAAAAACCTGAATCACATTCAGACTTTAGGCAGAGTGGTTTCGACATAGAAGTGTCAAAACATACGGCTGAAACAATGAAATACGCAACAGCAGCATGACTACAAAACACAACGAAAAACACTCGAAACGACGATTTCTCAGACGTCCAAAAAAAAGCTTTACAATTACAGTTCTGGTGCTTTAAAGGGGCAAAATCGAAGCTGAAAAATTCTGACATTTTATGTATAAATTTTTCACATGGCGCGGCTTGAACAATTAGCGAGCAACTTAGAGCATGAATGCAAAAATTGCGCCACCCTAAATCTAATTTAAAAAAATAAAATAAAGGATAGTGACAAGTTAGACAAAATTAAATTTAATACTTCATTTATATTACTTTCTTTTTCTATGTCTTCCATACTTATGTAAATTTATTCCAAGTTTCTTTTGAGCTCTCCTGTTCAACCATGGTGGGTAGTTGCCGTTTTTATTTTTCAAAGTCTTTGGATCATATTCCGATGTTAAAGTGGGCTCGGAGTCAATTTGCGAAATACTAGGTTCTGACGTGGACTCTATTTTTTCTTTAACCTCTGAAAACATGCAAATGAAAATCAAATTTACTTCTAAAATCTGACAGGACTACTATAAATAACTTGAGAAACAAAACCCTTAAAAAATTCATTAAATAAACAATAGGTTACGTTAAATCAACTACTAAGAAATTAAGGAAAAATGTGCTTGCTTATCAATGAAGTGTAGTCAAGTAGATTTCAATTTACAGCTACTTTTTAATTCTGATGTACTATTGTTTTTGCTTTGTTTTTGTTTTAAACCAGTTTTTCAACCTAAATAATCTTGTAACTTATTTAAATGCATTTTGTGCAATGCAGAGTTCATGCTGCCGGCATATCATTACTTTTGTGCTTAGTGTTTGTCAGATAGGCAGGTCAGCTGTAAATAAAAAAGGCTGAAAAGAAGGGGGGATAAAATGTCCTTTTTTTTTTTTTATCAAGAGCTGCAAATGAACAACTGAAAATACTGCTGCCATTTGCAAAACCTTTGTTGAATGTTTTGGTTGTTTGGTCAGAGGGGAAGTTGAAAATACATTTTTTGAGTGTAGTAAGTATTGGAGAATTTAAGATTATTTGAATGAGGATGTGTCTGGGGACGGGGTCAAAGACTTTATTTATACATATGGTTATGAGTGCACTCACTCTCTCTCTCTCCTCTCTTTCTCATTCTCTCTCCTTTCGTCCATAAAAAAATGGTTACCTATATATACTATATATATATATATAAATATATAATATATTATATATATTTATATATATATATATATATATATTATATATATATATAATATATATTATATATATAATATATATATATATATATATATATATATATATATATATATATATATAAATATGTATTTTTTGGGGATGAGGTTATTAGTAAGGAGGAGGTAATGGGTAGAGTGAAAAAGTTGAAGAATGGTAAATCTGCAGGTATAGATAAATTACTGGTGAAATGAACCAAGAAGAACGGTGGCGAGATGGTGATTGATTGGATTTGGAAGTTGTGTAATAAAGCGTTTATAGAGGGTATAGTTCCAAGGGATTGGAGGAGAGCGGTAATAGTACCCTTATATAAGGGTAAGGGAGAAAAGGGGAACTGTAAAAGAAATATAGGGGAATAAGTTTATTAAAGTGTTGTAGGGAAGTATATGCTGGTATTTTGGTCGAAAGAGTGCGGTCGAGTGACTGAAGGACTGATTGGTGAAAGAACAAGGTGCGTTTAGGAGTGGTAAGAGGATGTGTGGGATCAAATCTTTTGCATTGAAACAAAATGATTGAGAAAATGAGGGAAAGAAGAATAAATTGTATTTAGGTTTTATGGATTGCAACAGGCGTATGATCATAAAGTTAATAGTGAAGCGTTATGGCAGGTGTTTAGTGATATATGGTGTTGGTGGTAGGCTTCTGAATGGAATCAAAAGTATGTATGACGATAGTGAAGCGTGTGTAAGAATAAATGGTGTCAATAGTGAGTGGTTTAGGATTAATAGCGGAGTAAGACAGGGTTGTGTTATGTCTCCTTGGTTATTCAATTTGTATTATGGATGGGGTTATGAAAGAATTCGAGGTGGGGATGGCAGGAAATGGTGTTAGAATGATGGAGAATTAATATGAGTGGAGGGTGCCTACCTATTATATGCGGATGATTTGGTTCTGTGTGGTGAATCTGAAGAGAGTTTGAGAGGATGGTAGAGAAATTTGGCAGGGTGTGTAAAAGGAGGGGCTTGAAAGTAAACGTAGATAAAGTAAGGTTATGGTTGTGAGGTGAGGACACTCCTCAGTGTGAAGTTATGGTAACAAGTGGTGAGCAGCTGGAACAAGTGTTCCGGAGTTTAAAATATTTAGGGTATATGTTGGATGAAAAGGGGAACGGAGAGCAGAATGTAAGTAGGAAAGTTGTGAATAGCAGAAGGGTGGCTGGTGCAATTACAATATATATTTAATGTAAAAGGGACTAAGTCTTAAGTGTGCTAAGATTTTTGACATGAGTGTATGTTGTTACCTGTGTTATTGTATAGTAGTGAGACTTATTGGTCTGGAATAAGAAGTTAAATCTAAAGTTCAATGTGTTCAGATGGACAATCTTAGGGGTGCTAGGTTGTGAGAAGAATTGATAAAGTGAGGAAAGAACGTTTAGAGAGTTGTGTGGGTGTGAAGAAAGGGGTAAATGAGAGAATAGAATGAAAGTATGTTTGAGATGGTTTGGTCATATGGAAAGGATGGAATGATAGTCGGTTGGTTTAAGCGATGTTATAGTGGCGAGTGTGTTTGGGAACCGACCGGCTGGGGACCGAGAAAAAAGTGGATTGAGTCAGTTAAACGAATGTTTGATAGGAAGAGAGAATGGCCAATTTTGGAAAAGAGAGAAAATGAAAGATGTATAACAGGAAGTGAATGGCGGGGGATTGTGAGGGGGTATGGTTGTGCCACCTGGGCGCAAGGGATGAACCCCTTACATTGACGATCTACCATAGTTAGGGTCCATCGCTGTCCCATGAAGGCTTTACAAGGGTGGATTTTTCTGACTGCGATGATTTCTCACTATTAATGGTACTGAGGGGGCAGTAAGGCTGGGCTTTCCTTTTTGACTTTTGTCAATACTTTTTTTTCTGCTTTCTTTTTTTTTTTTTTTTTTTTTTTTTTCTCTGCGCGCTGGCCCGTAGCGCACCTTCCTCCCATTCTTGGGAAAATAAAGGAAGATAAAGAAGAAGGAAGATATATATTTAAACAGGCGATATAATAAGAGTTTAATA
>JABUQX010058949.1:27500-40000 GCA_015478945.1 Trachelipus rathkii | reverse complement strand
AGGTGAAACAGGCGCAGCAGAGGGTCCAGACTATTCCCTCCGTTGCTGGAAAAAGCTTATCCGCTCTTAAGTTTTTACTGATGGTGGTTAGGGTTGGTTTTCCCTGTTCAGGATAGACAGAAAAACAACGTTTCTTCAAAACATCCACGACATTATTAAACATAATGATTTTCTACTTATGCGTTAGGAGTTTTACTTATCCTTTTTCGCCTTTTGCTTCTGAGTGCAGAAATATTGGAGAGTGGAAACCTTAAGTCGGGAACGAATTCGTTCCAGTCCCAGCGCTTCTACTCTCCCATAATATATATATTATATATATATATATATACTATATTATATATTATATATATATATTTCTATATATATATAGATATAATATATATATGATATATATATATATATATATATAGTATATATATATAAGGTAATTAGTATATATATATATATTATAAAGAATATAAAGAATTGACCAAGCTAGGTATAGTTTTTATATGTTAGTGCTAGGGCATTAATTCATATCATATGGGGTTTGACCTGAAAATGAAAATAATGCCTTGTTAACGCCAAATTTTAGGGTTGGAATGAAATAAGCTTCTCATTTGACTGTGATTTATTAGACAAGGCCTGCAGAGTGTTTTTGTGGATAAGTCCTGTGCCTTCTTATGAGTTTATTATGTATGCTTGTAATAGCTTTGTGCATTAATTGAGTTTTCTTAATGAAAAAATTACCTTGCCATTTAAAAATTTTAAACGTTTTGATACTAAGTGAAGTATACAATACCTTTTGTTAAGTTTTACCCGCTTTGTTTTTATCCATTTTGAAGGCCATTATATTTAAATTTTATACTTATATATGTATTTGTTTTTAATTAGAATTTACATATCTGGCACAAATTAATTTAGCCCTAAGACGAAGATAAAAAGTAAGCCATTGAACTTGCGATTTATGAGCTTTTATATGAATTTAAAGTGCCACTTTATTTTAGGACCTTTAGTCATACTTACAGTAGTCATTTTGATTTTACTTTGTTTAGGCTTTCTATTCCTTTTGGATAAGGGGGGGAAACTTGGATATTTTAAATAAAGAAGAATTGATTATATAAAAGTAATACATTGAATTTATTATTACCCCTTGCATGTACGTGACAACCTTTCGTAATACATATATCTTGCTTTGTTGCATTAGGAAGGGCACAAATAGGAGTTATGTAAATATTGCTTAATGTCTTAACTTTGCTTTATATATTTGGTTTGGTGGTGTCGTAAGACATGTTTTCCGCCCTTAAAAATTTGCTTAGGACTGTCTATCTTGGGTAGAGGTTCTTCCTATAAATACATTTGGGCAGAATTTGTTTCTACATTTAAAACATTCACTTAGGTGAATGGGTATTCAATTAGTTTGAATGTTTTATTTATTGAATTGGAATACTTTTTTAGCCTTATCTGTCTTGAACTTTTGATTTTTATGTCAAATTTTAAATCTGTTTTAGGCTGTGAGCTATGCTCAACATCGTTGATTTTATTCTTTATAAAATTGCCGGTTTGTACAGTTATTTACTTTTAAAAGATAAAATTATGTTTTATTTTATTATATATTTGATTAGACCTACTGGTAATTTGAAAATGGTTACTCATAGTTTCCTCACCAATAATTTACTTTATCAATGTGTTTATACATTGTATTTATAATTTTGGTTACTTTGGCCTTTTAAACTTGTAGATGAACCTTACACATGTGATTGGTCCCTTTATATTTGGCCACAGGCATGTATTTTTTTTTTAATTAAAAAAGAGGAATATTTTCCTTGTTAATTTGTATATTATTTATTTACTTGTGTTTTAAACATTTTACAATAACTTGTCCTTTGGCTTTTAAATACGTTTACATTGACCTTTTGCATGTTTTGTCCCTTTATATCAGTTGTCCTATGGGCAGTTTAACAATTATTTGATATTACATACTTAGCTATATTTTATATTTGGCCATCAGCATGTTTAAAAAAAAAATACTTTAAAAAATATACTTTGACCGTTGGTGTTTTTTTTGCTCTGTTGTGGTGTTTTTGGCCTGGTTTTGATATGTTAAAAAAAATTTTTTTTTTTTTTTTTGCTTTGAACTTCCCATTTAATTCTGGTTTGAACTGGTTGCACAATAGTGCTAGCTTATACTCTTATTCCTTTTTTTTTTTTTTTGTCTCAGGTTTTACAGAGGTGCATATTATACTGTATCTCGAACAAACATGATTCAAAGCTAAAATCTCACTTTAAAATTTTAAATTGTTAAATTTATTATTTTGATTTTACACACTTGCCCTTGTGGACTGCTCAACTATATTTGAGTAATTTATTCTGCATTTCCCTGTTAATTATCATATTCTGAATACTTTGCTTATACTATTGTACTGATTTGTTTGTATAAAGCTTGAACTTTGTAAATATGTTTTGATTTGCTTTAATATTGCATGTTATGAATTGAATATTATGTTTTAAAAGTTATTTGTTTAGTTGAAAGTCAATTCCCCTTAATTTGCTTTGCAAATTCTTTTCTGAGGGGAGGATATTAGAAATATTTTATTCCTGTATTAAAACTTTCCTATTTTGCTATAAACTATTTTGATTGAACTTTCTCATATTTTACTATGAACTATTTTTAATTGAACTATGGGATTTAAGATGTATGCTCCTGGAGACTTTTTCTTTAGCAATATATTTTCAGCTAGGCAACACCTAAAGGCATGGTTTTTGAAAATTGAAGCGAAGTTTTTTAGGACAAAAAATCATTGAAAAAACTAGGCATGAAACTATGTAGCGCTGCAACAGCGCTATAGTTACTAAGTACAGTGATAATAAAAAGTTGGCTCCATGTTTAGAAGAAACTATGAAGTCTATAAACTGTATTCTTTATCATTAAATTTAAATAATATTTTTTTTTAGTCTTAGGTCCTGAACTATCTTCTTTTATAACAAGAGGGAACAGTGCCCAACGTAAATTAAGCCAGGTGTATTCTTTTTATTCTATTTTACCCTTACACTCTTCTAACTCTATCTCCCTAAACCTAATTCTAGTTTGGGACATACTCTTTTCTCGGAAGATATTTTTAGACCATAAGCTAAGAATTATTTTAACTACTTTTTATATTTACTAAAAATTAGCCTTTTACTTTAAGGCTTCTATCCAAGTATAATTACTTTGGAAAATTTGTTTTAAAGTAATTTATATTATAAATCTTAGGTGAGTAGTTATTTGATTTTTAATCTTTTTTTTTTAATTAGTTAAGCTAGACTATATTTTAAACCGATAGACTAATCCTCTTTATTGGAGAGAACAGTCACTAACTGTTCTATTTACATCTTACGAATAATTCTGCAAAGAATTATTTCCAATAAATCTAGATAATTGCAGTAGTTGTATATATGCTTTTTCTATTTTTCTATTTTTATACAATTTAACAGGAATTATAGAAAAGTGCATGTACTTCTTTTAATTTTATTAGTTGTATGTTTGTATTAATTTTCTTATTTTTTATTCTTATATGATTTATTAGAAATTTTAGGAAAGTACATATACAGTTAAAATAAATATATTAAATGAACACTCCCTAGTTACCAGAGCTGGGCGCGCCTATAATTTTTTTGAGTGTGCCTATGCCGCCAGACCTAGTGTGCCTATATTTTGTCACATTCAATTGCGCCTGTATGGACTTTTCGCCAAGCCGGGTACTATCGCCTAAATTTATTTGCCAAAGTAAACTTTAGTGCGATAATAAAAAGCATGCCTTTTATAAGGAAGAGAACACATTCGTCCCCCTCAGCTCAAACCCTTAATGAAATGTTCCTTGAACTAATTTAGGGGGCTCAAGGATGGGGACAGGGGGGGGGGACAAAGTCCTCACCATCATTTCCCAACCTAAGAGGCCAAGAACCCTCGGACATTGACATCTATGTGTAAACTCTAGGTGTGTCGTTAGTTTATAAATCATAAAAGCGACGTTACATATAGGCTATATATAGATATAATATTATATTATATATATATATATATATAAATAGTATATAGTATATATATAATATATATACCGTAAAATGGGGACAAATGGGGTCAATTTTTGACTTTTTTTAGTATAAAGTAGTGAAAAAAATGGCTACGATTAAGTTACCATTCACGAATTAATTTTATCTTTTTTTTAAAAAGTCCATTAAAAAAATGTTTAAAATAAAATATATCTTTAAAACTGATTTAAAATTAAAAAAAAAGCAAACAAAATGGTTGGATGGGGCAAGTGGTCACTCATGGGGAACAAAAGGCACTCATTATTAATCACTTATCTTACTTACTCGTTCATTTTCCTTCCTCTTCTTCTTCTTCTTCTTCTCCCTCCTCCTCTCCCCTCCTGTTCCTCCTCCTTCTTCTTCGTCTTCTCTTTCTCTGCACTCTGTGCTTTTCTTTCTTTTTTTCTGAGGTTAATTCTATGAGGTCCTCAACTGTCTGAGTTCTAAGCGGTATAATCCTCTTCTAAGATTTTAACCTTAAATTTGGGATTATTGACTCAAATTGCAGCTGGAGCCAGAATTCCCAGTCTGGCTCCGCCATCAAAAACTCCGGCTCCGGCACAAAACTCATTTACTCTATTTCATTTATTCTCTTCTATCCACTCACCAATTTCAACCCTCTAAGTCCTTTTCCTGGTTTTGGGGCTCAATCACCTCCCCTTCTTGGACCGTGGCGGCGGGAAACCTCTGGCCCAGGCAGGCGGCACCTTCAACAACCACGGTAGTTTGAAGAGAATAGCTTAACTAGAAAACCGTTAAAAACCAAAAATATATGAGAACCGCAGCACCAGTGTAAAAGGACCTAAGGAATGCTCCGATCCACTCAGTAATACCAAGGAATCAACTCTGCTGACCTCAAACATAGGAGGAACCAAGTTCATACTCATCTAGCTCGAAAATAACAAAGTGAAATACATTGCACTAGATAAAAGGGTGGGGTAATCTAAACTAATTCATAGAAGGAAGCATCCTAGCACTAATACACACCAATCAAATCCTCATACCTTATAACATGGGTGTAGACACCCATATTAGGGCTATGACGTAGGATATACCATGCTGGAAGTGCTAGAAAAGGGGTTAGGTACTCATAGAAGGAAGCATCCCAGCACCTTCTAATATACACCAATCGACTCCCCCATAAACCTTATAACATAGGGGTAGACACTAATGTTAGGTGTATTCTATATGTAGGACATGTCGTTCCAATTGTAAGTTAGAAAAAGTGAGTTGACCAACTTGACCCCAAGGTAAAAATTAATATTTTGCCGTAAAACTAAGCAATATTTTAAATATATTTTAGTATAGCTTACCTTAGGGATGTTATAAATGAATGTTCCCTCCTAAATATTCATAAGTCTTTAGGTTTTTGGTGCACAACGTTTAAGTTTCATGAAAATTGACGAAAATTTTTAAAAATTTTCTGAACAAAAAAACCTATTTTTTGAGTTATAGGATAGGTTTTACACATGCACCTAAAACTACATGTATATTAATAGATAATATTATTAAAAAAAATTAAATAATTTATTAAATAAACAAAAAAAACATGATTTTAAAAAAGAGTGCATTTTGACATTTGTCCCCATGTGACTCATTTGTCCCCAATTTTCGGTTATATATATATATTTACCACTCTTGTAATAGCTTTATATGCTGATTCCAAAAATAATAACTGGTTTTTCTGTAAGTCATTAACTTTTCAAATTGGCAAAGGTGAATCAAAATTAGACTTCTACATATAGGCTGGTAGCTATATAGTTTTTTTTTACATCTCTGCCATTTTCTGGTAAATAAGCTATATGTCCATTCCCAAATATATAATTGGGTTTTTCTGTAAAGTGTCTTTACTTTTCGAGACTTACCTTAGCCTCTTATTGACTTATTGACTATATATATACGTTGAGCGTGGTGAACTTGGACCACTTTAGAGTATAACTTTGTCTCCCCGACTTTCCCCCTATACACTTTTCTGGAATTTTTTTTTTTCCTGTTGAAAAACAAGCATATTAGTAGGTCATAGCACAAAAATTAATAAGTAATTCTAATAATAATAGTTTTATTAAAGTTTAAATAAAGTGCTCATTCAGACTCCCCTTGGAGGTGAATCGGACCACCATTTGTTTTGTGAATCGGCCATCTGTTTAAATTCCTTTTATGTATAAATTCAATTTTATTATTTTTAATTTTTACTTAATATAATAATCTATTTATCATATTTAAAATTAGTAAAAGTAATATACGTATGCCAATAATGATACATAAAAAAAAAATATAAGAATAAAAATGTGGTGGCCCAATTCACCCCTTCTCATGGGAAAAATTTTGACATTTTTTTGGAATTCGATATTTTTCATAATAAATTTCATCTTTTATTTTATTTTTACTTAATATAAGTAAACTATTTATTATAAATTAAAAATTAGCTATATGGTAATAAAAAACTCGTCATAATACAAAAATAAGAATAACAATGGTTGGCTCCGATTCACCACATCATCAATTTTTTACGGCGGGGTGAATTCGGACCAAGTTAGACCCGTGATTTAGGCCACTAGTACTGTTGGAACAAAAATTTAGCTTAAAAAAATTCCGGTTTTATAAAATTTCTTAGGAATTTCGTCCAATTACACTATGGTTTTGCCAATATAGGCTTTGTTGGCATATTTTTTAAAAATTTTGTCGTGTATTTCAAAATGTGCAATAACATGGCGGCTCACTATTAAGAAAATCCTATGAGTTTTAACAAGTTTGCAAAGGCTGCAAACTTTTTTCTTAAAGATGAACCAATTTTGTGGGTAAATTTCCAATAACTGCTCTAAAACAGATTTTTATAAAAATCACAGGCATAGACTCTAAAAAATATAATGAAGAATAAAAAAAAAATTATTTTGTCGCTCTCTTTAGGAAAAAAGTTCAGCATCTTCAAAGTTTGTTAAAATCCCATAGACCTTTTCATATATCGATCCAGGGTTAGATCTCCATTCAGGGCCCTCTAATCAGGTTATTGATAAGTTTTGTTAGGTTATACACAGAGAAAATCTATGTACTTAACAAATCTTCATCATAACCTGAACTAAACTGGGATGGCCCTAAAACGAGCACGAAAATCACTAATTTTATTATAAGAAAGTCTATGGGAAATTTTAAACTTTTCAGAGGCTGTAACTTTTTTTCCTTAAAGAGACTGCCGATTTTCGTTTCACTATTCTTCATTATTATTTTTTAGAGTATATCCTGTGATTTCAAAAAAAAAAAAATTTTCGTTTTTTTTTTTTTAATAAACAAATCACAATATGGGTTTTTTAACAACTTTGAGAGTTTGGTAAACTTTTTTTCCTAAAGAGACGAAATAATTTTTTTTATTTCTTCATTTACTATTTTTTAGAGTCTATTGCCTGTGATTTTATAAAAAAATCTGGGGGTAATAGTTGACTCAACAGATCTGGCGAACAATATCGATTTTTTTCGATAATCGGTTATTTTTGATCTTTAGAACCCATGTCAAAGTACTGGAACAGTGTTGCCAAACCTCTTTCATATATAAATATAATGAAAACAACAAAAAAAAAAAAAAAAAAAAAACAAAAAAAAAAAAAAAAAAAAAAAAAAAAAAAATAAAAAAAAAAAAAAATGATAACGTAAAAAAAATTTTAAAGGTAAAATAAGGAAAAATGTCGTTTATAAAAATATTGTTAAAATTGCCAGGTAATGGTAACATTGCTATAATATGATATATATACTATATATATATATAATATATATATATATATATATATATATATATATATATATATATATATATATTTATATAATATCAGGAATGACACTGACACTTTCAAAATCTCCCAATTAAATACTTTAAAGCAGGGTATAAAGCCTATTACCATAATGTAAAAAAACAAAAAAAAAAACTAAAAGTAAGACACTAAATTCAAAATAAATTTACATATTTTTGGATCAGGTACAAAGCTTATATATGTAAGTGCGTTTATGAATTTAAAACTAACGAATACCAGAGTAGACCGCATAGATATCAAGGAGTCTGGGTCTCTCGGCCTCTAGGTGGACGCGGGGGGACTTCGTCCCCCCTCTGTCCATCCGTCGGCTCGAATGGAAATATGTTTCCATGAACTTCAATTTTTAGGGGGCTCGAGCCGATGGACAGAGGGTGGACCGAAGTCGTCCGTCGCCACCAGAGGCCGAGGACCCCGGACCCTGATATTTGCTAGTGCGGTCTACCTCTAGGGATTGTGTCCATTTGCCAGGGTCAAACTTGGACCACCATTCCAGCAAGTATGCCGTTTTACTATGCATAATAGTTTTAAGATACAGGTTGACGGGCTCATTATAACAGACGCTGTCCAGTAGTATAATAATAGTATTATTCATAAGATAATAACTAATATAAGTAAATATATATATATAATATAGTATATATAATATATATATATATAACTATTATATTATATAATATATACATATATATATATATATATATATATATTATATATTATAACTTTAATAACCTTTTAATTTGGAAAGTAGATTACAAATCTGTCATGAAAATTAATAAACAAAACGTCGATTTCAACAATAATGTCCAAATAAATGGACAATTTTGGTTCAAATGCAAAGCAAATCTCTTCTACTTAAACTAATATATTTCAGGAGAGAGATAAGCTTCTTTAAGCCTTTGAACATTGATTCAAATCTCCAAACCAATTGAAAACATTTTTACCAAAGATGTTAATAATGTATTTGTATAAAAGTTTTCTGCCGAGCCTCTTTCTTTGTTTACCAGTATAAAAAACGAGTGTGTGGTGTGCTCGTGTGTGTAGGTGTGTGTTGTGTGTGTGGTGGTGATAGTGTGTGTGTGTGGTAGGTGTGTGTGTGTGTGTGTTGTGTAATGTGTGTGTGTGTGTCGTTGTGTTGTGTGTGTGTGTGTGTGTTGTGTGTGTGTCTGATGTGTGTGATTGAACGGACGGAATCGGGATGCGCCATTGTAAAATCGCAAAGAATCGAAATTCGAAAAGTTAAATTGCGTGAATTAGACTCGGATATGTAGAAAATTATTTTGGCTTGTACGATAAATAGCAATTGGATATCGAGAATTCGGAAGAACCGGTTAATATTTTTGGAATCTTGATCGGAGGAACATTCGGACCAGATACACATGAGGAAATAGTAAAATAGATAATAGAGAATAATTATAAAAAATAAAAAGATAGAAATAAAATAAATAGTAAGAAATAGTAGTGATAAGGTAAAAAAATATAATATTATATATACCTTATTATATAATATATATAACATATATATATATTGAAAACTATAAATATATATATATTATATATATATAATATATATACTTATATATATATCATATATCTTATATAATATAATATATTATATATATATATATAAGTTTACTATTATATAGTATATATAATATATATTATAATAATAATTAGGATGTACCGAAGCAAGTACGGTCCGGGAACCTTCATTTTTTAAAAAGTATCGTTCCGGCCGGGCTTAGGTATTACAGGAACTTTCCACTTTTTTCAAAATGTTCCTTTCTTTAACAAAAACGAAAATTGGAGATGGTTGATCAAACTTAAACTTAAATAAAGTTGCTTTCGTTAGATATATTATAGAAATCTAATAGAGTCTAATAGTACACAGTTCTTAAAGTTAAGACAAGAAAGGTTTATCAGCGAACATTCACCAAATATCCTGTATTTTTTTTCTCTAAAGTTAATATATATACAAGTATTAATTGAACGTTTTCAGATAAACAAACAGTAGAGTAAAGGAGAAAATGGAAGGAAATGAGTGAGAGAGATGAGAGAGAGATGAGATGAGAGAGAGAGAGAGAGAAGAGAGAGAGTAGAGATGAGATGACGAGAGAGAGAGAGAGACGCGGGTTTTATAAAACCTGCCTTGAAACTTTGTTATTGTAAGCAGTTTATTCGATTTTGCATTTTGCTACGAAACTTAAGAAATGCTCCAGTTTGCGTTACATTTTTGTTTAAACTTGGCTCAAAAATTCGTGAATAAAGCTTCACTAAACGTAAGGGATAATTTACTTAATTCTGTAAGGTTGCTATTCCTGGTGCTTGACGAATTTAGCAAGTTCTTACGAAAGAAAATGTTAAACAACAAGATGGCGGCGTTGTAGGCCCGGTTGAATTGAGAATAAAAATTCAATAAAATAGCTTTAAACTATATATTTTTCCAAATCGATTAAAACTTCCATCACATTAGTTGTCAGTTATTTTGTTAATATGAACCATTTTTATTTTATATTCTATTTTTTTCCAAAAATTCACAGATACCATATCCCCAAATTATTTAAAAAACAAAAATGACATTGAAAAAATCTGCGTTCATCTATGGACGATATTCGTTGCTAAAAACTGGGTAAGCAATTTCGTTATCGAGCGGTAAACTCAAATGACAAAAACGGATAACGGTCTTCTAACTCTCGATCGACAATATCGCGTTACAGAAGTCGAGCAAAAATCTACATTTTTGGGTTGAGGGATATCATTTTCTGATTTTGAAGCATTGAACTAACCGATAGAACTTTATATAGTATATTTCTATTTTACTTTAATAAATTTACTGATCCGCTTATCCAAAAATTTGGCTTACAGAACTAAGTTAACAGCTCACCACCATATGAAAATATGACAACATGTAGATCCTGCTGTCAAAGTGACTCCACTTGTTAATCGGACAAGTTTTCAGTAGAATATGTAAGGTTTAGCGGAAATCAAAAAGTTCCGGTTCCGACCGGAACTTTTCCAGGTTCCGGAAAGTTCCGGTTCCGGCCTGAACCAAAAATTCTGGTCCCAGTACATCCCTAATATTTATAATATATATATATGTGATTTATAAATTATATATAAGTATATATATATAAATATATTATATAATTATATATATATATTAGATATTAAGTTTATATTAACATATATAAATATATATATATAATATATATATATATATATATAGATATATATGGTAGCCTCCCGCTTCCCTCCTATGAGAAGCGGGCGATCCCGAGATAATGTGCCCCCACAGCATGCCTGGCCCATATATCCGTCAGAGCAAGTGTATCAAAGTTACGTCTGATGTCCGTTAAATCCGAGCAGTTTAACAAGATTTGTTCTGTGTCGTCATTTGTTTGGGAGGAGACATCTTTGACAGTCGGGAGAGGGAGTATTATGAAACCTATGTTAATATTCTTGAAGGGAAGAATGGGGCCCAAAACGAAGACGGGATAGTGTCACTTTATTATGAAATCGAGGAGACCTCGTGAGACTCGTATTTTGCATGGCTGTCCAACTCTGATAAATGTGTACGGTTAATTTGTAATGTATTAAAAGTTTGGGAAAGATAAACAGTTTGAAGTATTCCTTTTGGATTGCTTAGTGGAGAATACATTTCGGGTAAACGTGCTTAAACTATGGTGTTGTTTGGATAATTCAGAGATTGTTCTTTCTGCTAACAAGGTGTGGATGTGTTTGATATATGATACGTGTTTGGGGTGGGGTGGTGGGAAGAGTGTCATATATTTTACAACAGTACGTAGCTAGTGTGATTTTTTTTAATCTCTGATGAAGAGGGATGCTGTAATATTGGAATAATGAGTGCGTTTTGCTGTAAAACAGACAGTCTATCATGCCGAGATGGGCCTCTATATTAAGAATTTTTGTTTCGGTTTGAAAATGATGGTTGGGAGTGAACTGAAGACAGTCTGTTATTATTCTTAGATATATATATATATATATATTATATATATATATATATATATATATATATATATATATATATATATATATATATATATATATATATATATATATATATATATATATATATATATATATATATATCCATGATTTTTTTAATATATTATTATATGAAACTAACAATAAATTTGAGTGCTGATAAGCAAGATCAAAAAAAAAATAAATAAATAATTATTTAATAAAATAGTACTCTTTTAAGCATCGTACGTTTCCCAGCTACAGGGAAGCAAGAAGACTAATATTTTCTGAAATACAAAAATCTTATTTAGAAAAAACCTAAAACAAGAAAAAAAAAGTTATGACAAAGTAGATCCATCTAGGTTAGGTATAGGGTTATTGCATCGTCAATCAATAAAGATTAGCTTTAGGTTTACTGCATCGTCGATCCATATAGGTAAGGTTTTGGTTTAGGACCTCCTAGTTCAGGTTATGATAAGGATTTGGCTTAGGACCTCTGAGGTCAGGTTATGATAAATTTTATTAAGTATACTGAAAATCAATAGCTATATGAAAAAAAAAAAATAAGGAAAGAATTTTATCCTGAAACATCATTTTTTACCCTACCTTAAATTTTTTTACGTTTTAACACTAAAATACGTTTTCTTTCTCATGCAAAATGTACGTTCT
>JABUQX010058949.1:0-22500 GCA_015478945.1 Trachelipus rathkii | reverse complement strand
CATCCCAACACCCATGCCACATTACCCTCTCCAACCCCATCCACCACAGACTCAAACAATTTTCTTCTTCACCAGCTCTATATTACAAACAAATTCTGAACAACATTCCACCTCCACCAAACAACATATCATACACCAAACAAATCCACACGACACTAACAGAAAATTACTTAAGACGCAGACCACTAAACAAAATTTTAAACAAACATCCACCAGAAATAGCCCCAGAATTCAACTCACTACCAAGAACCAGTCAGTCATCCTTGGCCAAGTTAAGATGCGGGTACCACCCTAACTTAAAATTAGTGATGCACCGATACCATGGTATCGGTATCGGTGGTATCGGTCGATTTTGGAGGTATCGGTATCGGTATCGGCAAAATTTTGCCGATACCTTTAACCGATACCACACATTTTGCGTCTTTAAATTGATATATATATATATATATATATATATATATATATATATATATATATATATATATATATATATATACTGTATATATATATAACATATATATACATATATATATATATATATATATATATATATATATATATATATATATTCTTTCTTTCTTTCTTTCTTTATCTACCTTTTTTTCCCAAGATTGGGAGTAAGGTGCGTTACAAGCATCGGAAAAGAAAAGCAGTAGGAAAATATGACAAATGTCAAAAAGAAAGCCCAGACTTACCACACCCTCTGTACCATTAATTAGTGAGAACTCGTCACAGACAGAAAATCCACCCTAGAGCTTCATACCTGCAATTTTATGATTAAAGGAGATAGAAATAAAGAAATTAGTTCCAAGTAAAGTATTAGTGGGCTTGCTATAAATAGAAGTAGCAAGTCCACTAATACTTTAAATGGGACTAATTTCTTTAGTTATATCTCCTTTAATCATAATTGTAATAATACGAAGCGTTTGCGATAGAATGAATTTTAGTATTTTCTTTGCTTTTAATATAGACTGTTTTCCTTTTTGTCATGTTATTTGTTCTTACGCTCGATAAGAAATGCTCACACAGTTTTAGTAGTAATTTCCTGTTTCAGGGTTCACACTTTCTGGAAAGTCAGGAAAAAAAATCAGTCAGGGAAGCGTTTTAAGATATGCTGAAAGTCAGGAAAATTCCAAAAAAGTCCGGGAAATTTTAAAATTTCAAAACATATGAAGAATGATCCATGGACCAAGTTACATATTTTTGATATATTTTTTTCTTACTGTATAATTGTGGAATGAGAGATGTATTTGATAAGTGAATAAAAGGATAGGCGAGGAACGACATCCCATAAACCTACTTCTATCCTGTTTCTTTCTATTTTTAGTTCACTATTACCTACTATTCTTCCCATTCTGTCCGTAGAGGTTGTTCCAAGTTCATCCTTCCGATTGAAGGTGATTGGTATATGGATGTGTTTTAGACTGTATGACTTATGACTTAATCTGTTTATATCTTTTTCTTTTTAGGGATTTATATATATATATATATATATATATATATATATATATATATATATATATATATATATATATATATATATATATATATATATATATATATATATATATATATATATATATATATATATATATATATATATATATTTATATTTAGGTTGGACGAAGTGATTTTGGATTTTTGTGCAGTTGACAGCCGAAAATCTCTCAACACCAAACCATTACAAAATGTTTCTGTTCAAACCAAAGATGTATTTCTAAAATGCAAACTGGCTTTTTTAAAATGCTTTCCTTAGAACGTGAATCATTTTTACGAAAGTTCCAAACGTCAGACCCACTTGGTCCATTCCTGTTCACAAATTTACAATGTCTCGTACTAAATATTATGGAAAGATTTCTTAAGTCCAGTAAAATGCCTGCTACAACAACTAAGCTTTTTGTATTAGATTTACATGACAAAGACAATTTGCGTGATGTAAAAGGTATTAATCTTGGATTTCAAACAAAAAAACTTCTCAAAGAAGTCACTTCAAATGAAAGTAATATCCTAAAATTCAAACTTGAATGCCAGACTGTGCTAATCAAAATAACAGAAAAGATATTAGAAAGATGTCCTCTGAAGTACAAGCCTGTCCAAAGGCTCTCATCATTGGATCCTAGTATAATTTTTCATCAGCCAGAACAAGGGAAACAAAGATTTACTTTATTGCTAGAGGCATTGTACACCAATAACCGAATCACAGATTCTGTTGCTGATAAAGCAAAAGCACAATACACTCTACTTTGCAGTAAAGCTCATTCTACCCTTGAATTAAAATTCAAAATATTTTTGGATGGTGACTGTCCTTCTAAGAGACTTGATGAATTTGTTTCTTCTATAGTACCTGGGAATCAATGTTATGCGGAATTGTGGCAAATTATTAAATTAGGACTGATATTTTCCCATGGAAATGCGACAGTGGAAGGAGGGTTTTCTGTAAATAAAGCAATTTTAGTAGAGAATCTGAAAGAACATAGTCTGATTTCTCAAAGAACAGTGCACAATGCTATAAGATCTCATGAAAGTATTCATAAAGTTCCTATCACTCAAAAAATGTTGACAAATGTAGAGCTGCCCATAGGAATGAAGAACATCTCAAAAAGAGTCAAAACAGAATAAAAAGAAGAAGATATTAAAAAGGCTGAAAAAAGAAAATTATTCATACAGATCAATAAACTTGAAGAGCAGAGAAAGATGTTAAAACAAAGCTTTGACAGAAGAAGACGCTATAAAATCAAAATTCAGATGCTTGAGAAGAAAAAGTTAACCTAAATCTCCCCATTTAGAACTTTTGTGATCACAGTGGACGTTATTCACCTAGGCTATTAATGTAAGCTTTAAATTTATTTTCTTTTTGTATAAATAAAACTGTTTACTTTTGGAAAAAATAAAAAAGAAGTGCGTTGGACGGCTATGGGGAAGGTATAGGTCGATTACTAAAAAAAAATATTTTTAAATTCATCCATGATGATGAACAATTTTTAAAGTAAATTTTCAATAATTTAATGTATGAACTGAGTAAAAAGGCTGCAATAATGATTAATAGATATTTTATACGCCAAAAATAACGAACACGCTGGTCAGGAAAAATTTGCGAATTTGGTCAGGGATAGTCAGGGAATTCAAATTTAAAATTTCAGTGTGAACCCTGTGTTTAAACGACCGCGATTTCGTGCTAGGTTTACTTTTGTTTTTAAACAATTGGAATCAGCTGTTGTGATGGAGCACGTGGTTTTGGAATAAACAGAAATAAAAAAATAACAAATGATTTATATTACAAATAATTGATCAACTATTTGTGATGGAGTTTATCCATTTGGAAGAAATTAGATTTAAAGCTGATTTTATTGAATGAAACATTCACCAATTCAGACACCAAGCCGCCATCTTGTTTGTTTACATTTTTCGTAAGAACGTGCTTAAATTCGGCAAGCACGGGAAATAGCAACCTTACAGAATTAAGGAAATTCCTTACGTTTGGTGAGCATTTCTTACGATTTTTCAGTAAGTTTGACAAAAACGAACGCAAACTCGAGCATTTCTTACATTTCGTAAGCACAAATGCAAAAAGAAAACGGATATATATATATATATATATATATATATATATATATATATATATATATATATATATATATATATATATATAATATATATATATATATATATATATAATTTTAAAACTATTTTATTTTTAATAAACGTGATGAATCTTAATGCGCGAGCAACACGTTCCTCGCGAGCTACGGCCTGGGCACCGCCGCAGTGTAGAGAATAATATGGTTCCATATTTATAGGACTATAAGTATATGTATCTAATATATATATATATATATATATATATATATATATATATATATATATATATATATATATATATATATATATATATATATATATAAATATCTTTCTTTCTATTTTTTAGGCCATATTTATAGGAGTAAAAGTATCGGTATCGGGTATCGGCAAAAATTTCGGTATCGGCATCGGTATCGGTAGTGAAAAAATTGTGAGTACTTGTATCGGTATCGGACGAAAATTTTGGTATCGGTGCAACACTAATATATATATATTTATAAATCTAGATTCAACCTCAACCAAACCACCACAAACATCTGTCAAAACTGTAACCAGGTCCCGGAGGACACATCTCACTTTTTTTCTCTCCTGTCTATCTAACTCTCAACCCAGAACAATCTGAAACATTTCATCCCTGGAAGATCTCTGGAGGAGGCCGGTTGCGTCGGCGGGGTATTTGGACGCGGTATGGCCTCTCCCATGATGGGGTGGTCAGGGGTGAGAAAGTAAAAAGTATATATATATATATATATATATATATATATATATATATATATATATATATATATATATATATATATATATATATATATATATATATATATATATATATATATATATATAGTATGTAAATGCACCTCATAATATATATAGGACAAAGAGATTTAGCAACATACACACGGAACAGGCTCGGATCAAAAAATTTCACAGGTAGCATCTATGATACATAAATAGATGTTCTAGGGTCTGGAAATGAATTTTTTTTTTTTTTTACCTGTTCTAGGGGCGAAATTATATATATATATTATTTGTAAAGGTATTACACGGCAATGTAGGGGGCTCGAGCCGACGGGGAACACAGGGGGGGACGTTTTCCATACGGAGGGGCGGAGGAACCCCGCGACACCCAAATACCAAGAGCGGGGGTTCCGGGGCCCTTCCCAGAGAGAAGATCCTGCCCGTAGTTCCCAGAGGCCGAAGACCCGACTCCCTGCCATCGGTGCGGTATACCCTTGGGGTATTCTTTAGTTAAAAAAACAAAACAAAACTATACTAGAAAGTCTATTTATTTTAACGAGTAACGTATAAAGGTCTTAAATAGGCTTTCTCCTCATTTTACTATAATTATTAAGAATATTTTTTTTACATTTTCCTAACTAAAATTTTACCAAGATTCCAAAAATGTATTCCTTTTCGCTGTAGCTATTGTAGTTTTTGAGATTTTTTTTTTTACATTTCGCCCCTAAAACGTCTATTTATGTATCATAGAGGCTACCTGTGAAATTTTTTTTTGATCCGAGCTCCCGTTCCGTGTGGGCGTTAAGTAACTTTTACATATATATATATATATATATATATATATATATATATATATATAAGAGCTATAACGTAATATATATATATATATCTATATATATATATATATATATATATATATATATATAATGTGTGTGAGAGTGTGTGTGTACGTGTGCATGTGTGTAAATTGCAGGAAAATACATATTTTAAAAACATTTTTCAAGAATTCAATAATATTTCGTCGCTAATCAAAGTACGATGGAAGTTTCAAAGACAATTGTTCCATTGTAGTCTTTCTAAGATATCATTAATAATATTAATCCTTTAATAATAATAATAATAATAATAATAATAATAATAATAATAATAATAATAATAATAATAATAATAAATTTTATTAATATATTTTTAACAAAATTATTTCCTTATATATATATATATATATATATATATATATATATATATATATATATATATATATATATATATATATATATATATATATATATATATATATATATATATATATATATATATATATATATATATATATATATATATACTCTACTAACTATATATATATATATATATATATATATATCTTTCTGGGTGTTAAAGCTTAGAGGCCTAACGGATTCCATCAGAGATGTCGAGAAATTACGAGCCAGGGCTAAAATAAAGGCCGATATGTTCTGGTGCGGAGCTTAAAAGTGTGAAATGAAAAGTAAGTTGGGAAAATAGATAAAGGGAATGTAATCTACTCTTTACTTGTGCAGTATATAAAATTGAACAATTGAACATAGATTGAGCATAGCGATTACATCTTGGGTCAGAGAATTAGACAAAGACGAGACTGTAGAGAGAGAGAGAGGAGAGAGAGAGAGAGAGTCGGAAGTAGTTATATATATATATATATATATATATATATATATATATATATATATATATATATATATATATATATATATATGTCTATGTGTGTACAAGTTTCTATATACATATATATATATATATATATATATATATATATATATATATATATATATATATAAGTGGTATGAGACTGGAAAGTTCGGATACTGTTGCAATAAAAATAGTTTAGAGAGATTGACGCAATAGTTCGGTGGTCAATGAGAGACTGGAAATCGCCAGTGAGAGCAGAAAGAGTTGACGAAATGATAACCCTAGACTCTCTTTTTAAGAGTCCTGGACTCTACTTTTTAAGATCGTAGTCTCTACTTTTTAAAGTCCTAGACTCACTTTTAAGTCTTAGACTCTACTTTTAAATCCCTAGACTCTCTACTTCTTAAATTTCTCGACTCATCTAATAGTCTGTGCCTGTACTTTTAAAGTCATGACTCTACTTCGGTGGTCAATTGAGTCAACTGGAAGTCCTAGACTCTACTTTTTAAAGTCTTAGACTCTACTTTTTAAAGTCCTAGACTCTACTTTTTAAAGTCCTAGACTCTTCTTTTTTAAAGTCCTTGACTCTACTTTTTAAAGTCCTAGACTCTACTTTTTAAAGTCCTAGACTCTACTTTTTAAAGTCCTAGACTCTACTTTTTAAAGTCCTAGACTCTACTTTTTAAAGTCCTGGACTCTACTTTTTAAAGTCCTAAACTCTACTTTTTAAAGTCCTAAACTCTACTTTTTAAAAGTAGAGCTGTGCGAGTGGAATCAACTTGAATGTCTTGAGGTATACTTCCATAAAGGAGCGAATGGTACAACTATGAAGAGTTCCTCACAGAAGCCAAAAATGGCGATCGGAGATAAGATTATATGATTTGTTTCCTAATTATCCCGTTATATTATTAGATAGATTCGAAAACTTTGGAAATTACTAAGGTTAAAAAAGATAGGAAGCTAGTTAGAGAAGTTGAGAGGATCAAACTTTTTCGGTGCAGGTTCAATGAGCGAATGATTCCAGGAGGAGAAGAAAAAAAGGTTGCTGTCGATAGGCATATTAAAAATAATTAATCAAGGCAGATTTCAAGTTCAGAAGCGCAAGTTTTAAAACTACGAGAGAGAGAGAGAGAGAGAGAGAGAGAGAGAGAGAGAGAGAGAGAGAGAGAGAGAGAGAGAGAAGAGAGAGAGAGAGAGAGAGAGAGAGAGAGAGAGAGAGAGAGAGAGAGAGAGAGAGAGAGAGAGAGAGAGAGAGAGAGAGAGAGAGAGATTGCACTAATTAAATTGGACAAAGGTGAGGTGGAGAAGGAGTAATAACTCTAAATTCTTCAAAAATGAAATTAAAATCAAAGGCTTGATTGAGTGAATAGTTCAACTTTATAAAAAGGCAAGACGGTTGTGGTGCCGTCGGAAAAAAATTAGAAATAAGGAAAGTGAAAGATTCAGTATTAAAGTTGTCATATTTTTTTAAAATGCCAGAAATTGCTTGAGAAGAGGAACCAAAACTTTTATCATATTCATCATGGAGAAGAGCTCCTTTGTGTTACGCAGGGTATATTTTTATGCAATTCAAAGATGAAACATAAGAAACAGAAGATTCTGGAGTATAAAGTCGACAGTAATTCCTGCGTCGAATGGCAACATAGCAAGCAGAGTTTAAACCGAGGTTTATGAACTATACTTGAAGGAAAATAGGATGGATGTTCGCCTCGGTTACGAGTTCTGAGCTCTCAGTGGGACCCCTCCAGTCATAATAATAATTCAAAAGGAAATCAAAGAAGTATGACCTAAAGTTTAACCAAGTTTAAGGTAAGGAGCTATAGCACCGTCAATTATAACTATTTATAAAAAAATTAAAATTTATATTTATGTCAATACTTATGCTAAAATTTGCGTGAGCAAAATTTAACATAAGTTCAAACAAAATCATATATAGCCCGCCCTGTTGAGATACTCAATAATCAAAAAGAATCAGAAGACAATCTGAAGAAACAGAATCACTAAACTCACTAATTCAGACTTACTTACTTCTCTCCGAAATCCAATCGTCCGAAAATAAGCCACCCAATAAATTCTAATCTCAGCTAGGGAGGTAAAGCTAAGTCACCGAGAAGCCAAATCTTCGAGACTCAAAACTCAAGAACGAAAGCCCGCCCAAAAAAGGAGGTAAAACATCGGCTAAGCACAAAGGACTTCTGAAGAGGTGAAGAGAGGAGAGAGAAAAAGAATATCTCGGATTAACGGGCAACTTTTATTACCTTCATGTTAAATAAATACATCGTTCAAAATATGGATTTTTAAACCCCATCATTATCTTATATAGGGACTTTCTCACAAAAGAAGACACCAACCTAGCAAAGCCATCCCTATATAATTGGTGAACCCGGAGAAAAACGCACAGAACTTCAATCAGCGACTTCTGATAACCAAAGAAAAACAAACAAAATGAAGAAAAAGAAAAAAACTACAATAATACTAAAATTCCCAATCAGAACACCCCCAGAAGATGACTCAAGCAAACGAACATTATCGATACAGACTACTTATCATTCTCAATTAATTTTGGATTATGGTCAGAAACTCATTTTTGGATTCCACTACGAACTCAGATTCCTTTTCGAATTCGAAATGGTTCTGTGCCATCTCCCATTTTTAATACGTTTCCTTCTTATCAAGAAATTTACCACTAAAATAAAGAAACTAGATTTCAGACAATTTCGCCTCTTCAAATGTCCAGCAATGTTTCTTTCATACCCGAAGCTTTGAAATATGTTTACGTACGCGTTGATCGAATCAAGAAAACATTAGAAACGCCTTAAACTAGACCCTTTCTTGGATTCAACGGTTCGATCGATGTGGCCTATTTAACTCTTGTGAATAACTCAATTGTTCTATATCAATAATTATGTAATATATATTTTTTGTATTTTTATGTATTCAAATATTTGTATGTATGTTTAGATCTTCGGATGTAACCAGATATGCTTGTATTTGAATATTCTTTGCATTTCATGTATACTATTTTTGCCTTCAAATGTTTGTATGTATACTTATGTCTTCGGACATAATTAGATATGCTTGCATTTGAAAGTACTTTTACTTTATGTATTTTAGTTATTATTCGTTTTACCTCATTGAAATGTTTTATATGTTTGTGCGCATTGTCAAATGCCCCCAAATATGTATACATTTGAATTATGATTAGTTTTTATATCTTGTATAACTATTATAACATACTTTCACCACTCCGTGTTTAGCGTGGGAAGTTATATAGCACCCTCAATTATAACTATTTATAAAAAAATTAAAATTTATATTTATGTTAATACTTATGCTAAAATTTGCGTGAGCAAAATTTTAACATAAGTTCAAACAAAATCATATATAACCCGCCCTGTTGAGATACTCAATAATCAAAAAGAATCAGAAGACAATCTGAAGAAATAGAATCACTAAACTCACTAATTCAGACTTACTTCTTCTCTCCGAAATCCAATCGCCCGAAAATAAGCCACCCAAGAAATTCTAATCTCAGCTAGGGAGGTAAACAGACGGCTAAGTCATCGAGAAGCCAAATCTTTGACTTGCAAAACTCAAGAACGAAAGTCGCCGAGAAAGGGAGGTAAAACATCGGCTATGCACAAGAGACTTCTGAAGAATTTGAAGAGAGAGAGAAAGAGTATCTCGGCAACGGGCAACTTTTATTACCTTCATGTTAAATAAATACATCGTTCAAAATATGGATTTTTAAACCCCATCATTATCTTATATAGGGACTTGCTCACAAAAGAAGACCCCGATTTAGCAAGTTTATTCCTATAGAACTGTTAAATTTTTTTCCTTGCGGTAGGGTAGGTCTCTTGTGCGAACAATTGCAAGAGATATGAAAAAAAAGATCTAAAAAGATATATATATATATATATATATATATATATATATATATATATATATATATATATATATATATATATATATATATTGTATATATGCTCTATGCGTGACTATATATATATATATATATATTTCTGTAGGCATCAGCGTTACTATTAATATCTGAAAACCAAGTGGATCCCATTCATTGGTCACCAAGATCTCCATCCAGCCTTCACGGTCTTAAATTTTTATTTTTGAGAATTTATGAGATGCGAAATATTCACATAAAAGAAGTCCAAAGAGACGAAGTGCTCGCTTTCACTAATCATATTGATGTCTCATAAAAAAAATATTAAGCTGCTTCATGAGGACGACACGAGTTGTTATTGGAAAATGCACCGAGGTTGGCAAGGTTATTTTTAAATATATATATATATATATATATATAAATAAAATATATATTCTTTTATTTTCATATATATATATATATATATATATATATATATATATATATATATATATATATATATATATATATATATATATATATATATATATAAATATGGAGAGAGAGAGAGAGGCACAAAATGAAGAAATTCTAAGTTATTTAAAACAATTCTTCTTTCAAACTTTTTGAGCTTAGGTTAGGTTAGATTACGTTAGGTTAGGTTTGGTTAGGTTATGTTACCTTATGTTATAGTTATATTTTACATGTAAATTGAATATTTTTTACCCTTTATAATCTACATAAAACCCTTAAAATTATTAAAATTTTTATCTTTTTCGTGATCATAAATTTACTCATCTTCATTTAGACATATATATATATATATATATATATATATATATATATATATATATATATATATATATATATATATATATATATATATAACTGCTGCTATATATATATATATATTAGGGATTAGCCGGATAGCCGGATACCGGATATCCGGCTGGAAGTTAAAACCGGATACCGGATATCCGGTCGGATATCCGGCAGTCTGTTATACCCTATATATACCAGTATATATATATATATATATATATATATATATATATATATATATATATATATATATATATATATATATATATATATATATATATATATATATATATATATATATATATATATCTATTATTCTTTCTGTTGTTTCTGTTTCTTTTTCTCCAACTGAAAATGCCAATCTCTTCGGCCTCCTATTTTCTTATCTAACTCAACCCTGGACGATTCTGGCATTCTTCATCCTCCTCCTCCTCCTCTCAGGTGTCCTATGCCTTTGCCTGTGATTACATTTGCTCGGGTGCATGGGCTCCTGAAATCTATGAACGTTAGGAAGGCAGGTGGCCCGGACGGCATTCCTCCCAGAGTTTTGAGGCAGTGTGCTTCCGTGCTGGCCCCTCCCCTCGTTCAGCTATATTCTCTATGTCTCAATACTTACACTTTCCCTCAGTGTTGAAAGCCCGCCCATGTCCAACCTGTTCCGAAAAAAGGAAGCCGCTCTGATCCTTGTAACTATCGGCCTATAGCTCTCACTTGTATTTTATCTAAGATCTTTGAAACCCTTCTCAACTCTCATTTCTAAGATCATCCGGAATCTCATTCACTTCTTTCCGATCGCCAGTATGGCTTTCGGCGCTCGAGGTCTACTGGCGATATACTTTCCTATCTTACTGATTTATGGTTTTCGGCTCTTAGGAACTACGGGGAGACTTGCGTGGTGGCGCTTGAAATTTCCAAAGCATTTGACCGGGTATGGCACGCGTCACTGCTCTCCAAGCTCCCCTCCCTTGGGTTTCCTCCTCCTATTTGCTTACTTATGTCTAGTTTTCTTTCAAATCGCTCAATATCGGCTGTTGTTGATGGGGTGACTTCTTCCATTTCTGTCAATAGTGGTGTTCCTCAGGATTCTGTCTTATCTCCTACTTTATTCCTACTTTTTCATTAATGATCTTCTCACCTGCACATATAACTATCTACTCATATGCTGATGACTCGACCCTCCATTCTTCAACACATTTCAATTCTGCTCCCTCTTTTACTTCTAGAATTGCCTCTCGTCTTAATCTTTCCGATTCTATTCTCGCTGATCTGGATAGAATTTCCGGGTGGGGTCGTCTCAACCTTGTGAAATTCAATTCTTTAAAAACTCAACTTCTACAAATCTCCCTCTCTAAGACACCTTCTAACTTTCCTATCTCTTTCGACGGTTCTCTTGTCTTTCCTGTTGACAATATAAACATCCTTGGTCTTAACATAAACAAAAAAATGTCTTGGAAACCTCACATCACAACGGTTGTCAGGGCGGCCTCAAAGAAACTGGGAGTTCTGTTTAGACTGCGAGACTTTTTTCCTCTTCTCAGTTACTCCAGCTATACAAGGGCCTCATCCGCCCTTGTATGGAGTACTGCTATCATATCTGGGGGTTCTCTGGTTTCCCCCAGCTTTTGAATAGTGTCGAGTCAAAGGCCAAAGGCTTATAAACTGTTCTGTACTTTCCACTTCACTCGACCCTCTATCTTTGCGGCGCGATGTTGGTGCTTTATCCCTTTTCTATAGGTACCGCAGCAGCAGGTGCTCGATGGAACTTCTCACTCGCGTACCACCACCTTTACGTCGCCCTCGTAGCACTAGGGGTTTTGTGTCTGCACATGAGTTTTGTGTTGATATTGGTAACTACAGGCTAGTTCGCTGCGGTGCTTCCTTCTTTCCTGCCAGTAGTTATGGGACAGGTTGGGCGACCACTTTTTTCTATATAAATGAATAGAGATATATTAGGTTTATATGGAGAATTGATAGCCCGAAGGGCTATCAATTCGACAAACAGACAAAACCGAAGGTTTTGTCTATGTTTGTCTATGTTTGTTTATGTTTGTTTGTGTTTGTTTGTATTATTTAGTATTTATTATTTTTATTATTAAGTCGAAGAAATTATGATCACGTAGTGATCATAATTTCGAGTTGTGTTGTGCTCTGACTCCGACTCCGACTCCAACTCCGACTCCGACTCCGGCTCGGCTCGGGCGCGGTTCTTACTCCGGCTCCGGTTCAGGGTTCGGTTTGGTTCAGACATCGGTTAGTGTTGATCTGTCTGTATTATTATTGTGTGTGTGTGTGTGTGTGTGTATTGTGTGTGTGTTTATTATTATTTGTTATTTTTTCCACCGAGGTTTCTTCTTCGCATCCAGTTTCTGAGTTCGATATATATCTACATGGGTTAGGTAATAAACAGTCGTATAACAACAATGTTGGTGTCCTTTTAAGGGTTATCGAGGTCGTAGAGTTCGAATATGATGGTTATAAGACCGTACAGGGTGTCTAGGATCCCCCAGAAGGGATCCCACCCCAAACATTAAATATTGATGTAGTAAGCTGAAACTTGATATACAACCTTTTTAGGTTGTATCTTTGAAATATATGGAGATAAAATGACCGATTTGATAATCAAATTCAGGGACCAGCCCACAAATCTGAAATATTGACATAGAATGATGAAACTCGGTATACAACCTTCTGAGGATGTATCTTAGATGACCCCGGGTGTAAAATGACTGTGGGTGCCCCCGACGGGGTACTCACCCCAAAATCTGAAATATTGACATAGAACAACGAAACTTGATATACAGCCTTTTTAGGTTGTATCTTAGATGTATCAGGGGTAAAATGACCGATGGGACCAAATTTGAGGGACCGGCCCCCAAATCTGAAATATTGACATAGAATGATGAAACTCGGTATACAACCTTCTGAGGATGTATCTTAGATGACCCCGGGTGTAAAATGACTGTGGGTGCCCCAGACGGGATACTCACCCCAAAATCTGAAATATTGACATAGAACAACGAAACTTGATATACAGCCTTTTTAGGTTGTATCTTAGATGTATCCGGGGTAAAATGACCGATTTGACCAAATTCGGGGACCAGCCCCACAAAACTGAAATATTGACATAGAATGATGAAACTCGGTATACAACCTTCTGAGGATGTATCTTAGATGACCCTGGGTGTAAAATGACTGTGGGTGGCCCCAGACGGGATACTCACCCCAAAATCTGAAATATTGACATAGAACAACGAAACTTGATATACAGCCTTTTTAGGTTGTATCTTAGATGTATCCGGGGTAAAATGACCGATTTGACCAAATTCGGGGACCAGCCCCACCAAATCTGAAATATTGACATAGAATGATGAAACTCGGTATACAACCTTCTGAGGATGTATCTTAGATGACCCCGTGTGTAAAATGACTGTGGGTGCCCCAGACGGGGTACTCACCCCAAAATCTGAAATATTGACATAGAACAACGAAACTTGATATACAACCTTTTTAGGTTGTATCTTAGATGTATCCGGGGTAAAATGACCGATTTGGCCAAATTCGGGGACCAGCCCCACAAAACTGAAATATTGACATAGAATGATGAAACTCGGTATACACATACCATATAAGCTACTCACATCATATATGGGTTAAATAGCCGTACACAGCCTAAATGGGGTCTCTGGGACCCCAAACTTGAAATATTGACCTAGAACGATGAAACTCGGGATATACCTTTCATATCTAGTACTCATATCATATATGGGTTAAATATCCGTTCACATCCCAAAGGGGGGTCACCAGCCCCACAAAACTGAAATATTGGCGTAGAACAACGAAACTTGGTATACATCTTTCTTATGATGTATCCTCGATACAGAAAACAAAAAAAAAAAAAAAAAAAAATTAAAAAAAAATTTAAAAAAAAAAAAAAAAATTAAAAAAAAAAATAAAAAAAAAATTTTTAAAATTAAAAAATTTTTAAAAAATTTAAAAATTTTAAAAAATTTAAAAATTTAAAATTTTAAAAAAAAAATTAAAAAACAAAACAAAATTAAACATTTTTATTCTTTTTAAGTTTATAACTTAAAAAATTTACGTTTTTTATATAAATCAAACACCCTCTATAGCCTCTGGAGCCTCTGGAGCCTCTTGAGCCCTCCCGGCCTCATCCCAGCCTCCCAAGCCTCACGCCCCTCCCCATCTATGATCTAGTGATTCATGTCATATTCTGTATAACATAACACAAAACTTTCATTTATTTTGTTTTATATGCTTTAAACAATTTGTTTTTACTAAAATTTTACGCTTTTCATATTTATAACTTAAGAAATTTGTGTTTTTACATACCCTAAACCTGTAAATCAGTAAATCAAACCACACAGCCCTCCCCTCCCTACCCCTCAATCCTGGATATTTTTACATTAACATAGAAATATTTAACAAAATTTTATCATAACCTTGTCTGATTATTATAACTGATCGATTAATATAAGCTAACGTAACAAAGTTTTTCACATCAATATAAAGCAAACATAGCATCACCTGAACTAAGAATATAATGTTCCAACGACGTCTAACACTACTCTGTTTTTTTCCTAACATATCCCTTGGATATTTTCACATTAACATAGTAATATTTAACAAAATTTATCATAACCTTGTCTGATTATTATACTGACCGATATATATATATGCTAACGTAACAAAGTTTTCACATCAATAAAGTAAACATAGCATCAACTGAACTAGGAATATAATGTACAACGACAAATCTAACATACCCTACTCATACTTTTTCTAACATATCATGGATATTTTCACATTAACATAGTAATATTTAACAAAATTTTATCATAACCTTGTGTAATTGTCATCCTGATCAATGAATATATACTAACGTAACAAAGTTTTCACATCAATAAAGCAAACATAGCATCAATTGAACAATGAATATAATGTACAACGACAAAACCTAACATACCTTTACGCTCGAATAACCAGCTAACAATAACAAAGTTCCATATTTAACAACAGTAAAGTAACTAACATTGCATACAGAACGATCAGATACGACGCTGATACGGAAAATATTCATTTAACAAATCAGTAGCACACGATGTTTGTTTATTTATTTATTTATTTTCTTTTTAACTTCATTTCTTTAAAACTTTTTTGTTTTTAAAAAACTTTTTTTTTTTTAAATCTTTATTTCTTTAAAACTTTTTGTTTTTAAAAAACTTTTATTTATTTTTAACTTTATTTCTTTAAAACTTTTTGTTTTAATTTTATTTCTTTAAAACTTTTTGTTTTTACTAAAAATTTTATTCTTTTTTATGTTTATAACAAAAAAAAATTATATTTTTACATACACTAAAACAGTAAATCAGTGAATCATACTACCCATCCTATCATCCCCAACTCAACCATGATCTATAGATCCCCTGATCTATTAGGATAGCATCTGACATAACAAAGTTTTACATATGTTAAAGTTAAACTACGGACATAACATACTTAACACACAACGGCAGTACGAATAAACAGCCATCACTAGCATCTTACCCGATAAAGTTTACATGGTGGGGAAGTAAAACAAGTTTTCATTTTTTATAACATATAATTTTCAATGAAAAGAGCATTACATAAATACATAAATAAAAAACATACGTTTTATTTTAAACATATTAAGTCATCTAATCAAAGGACAGGGGATTCTGTATAAATTGAGCAAGTTCTATATATTTCTCCAGAGATTCAACACCCTTTGAAAGGATGTAAGTATAAATACTGTCTGCTGCATTAATCCATTCTTCGGCATACATAGGTTCAGTAGCATACATTCTCTCGTTCCAGAGAGATGTAAATGTATCCTTGCTGATAGTTATTAACGTACTCCTGTATTTCACATTATAAGGTAAACCGCATGTTTCTTTGTAAATATCATAGATTACACCATGTGCTATATGAATTAAATCCTCGAGTATATCGACCTCTTTAAGATGAGACATTAATTCGTTTTTGATTTTAAACCAAAGCTGTAATATTTTCAGATGATTGAACAGTGAAACCTATACATGTATGAGTGAATGCGTCAGCATCGATGGGTTTCCAATAGTTGCGCACATCAATACTTTTAACATTATCAGACGCTGTGAAAACAACCTCTATTCTATTATAACCTCTCTCACTGTCACCTCTGGTAGATATTTCACTTGATGACGATCCATCAGATGATCCATAATTAGCCATTACCCAAGCTTCTGAGGTATCGATAATCTTGATGAATTCATCAACCGAAATGAATAAAGGTCTATTATTTGCACCTCCGAATGGAATACATGTAATATATCGCTCTCCATTTGTTTGACGAAAAAATATAAATACCACATCATTGGGTATTACAAAGGTCCTCGTAAAGATATTTCTAACGAGCTTAGGAGCAGAATGAGATGACATCATGCATACACAACGAAAAATGTCTTACTGATGAAAATCGTATATATAAACAGATCTAAAAGGTAATGAGATTCAACCAATCAGTTCGAGAATTTGTTCAAACTCCTCCCACTTTTCGAAACATTACGCAATATCTATGATTCTTGTATGGTTCGTTTTCGAAACATTATGCAATACCATTGATTCTTGTTTGTCATAGGATCAACATAACAAATTTATTAAAAACATTTTATGTTTTTGCTAATGTCTTTATGTTTTATAACAACTCTAAAACTTTTATTTATTTTTTAAAAAAAACTTTTAATTTTTAATTTTATTTCTTTAAAACTTTTTGTTTTTACTAAAAATTTTATTCTTTTTATGCTTATAACAAAAAAAAATTTACATTTTTACATACCCAAAAGCAATAAATCAGTAAATCATCCCAGCCACCCTGCTTTCCTCATCGTCTCCTACCCTTCAATGATCTTTCGATCTATCGAACTATTGATTCAAGTCACATGTCGTGTATCATTTTGAATAAACACAACATAAAAACAAGTTCATTATACACTGATCAACGAATATATGCTAACATAACAAAGTTTTCACATTAATAAAACTAACATAGCATCATCTGATCTAAGAATATAATGTACAACGACAAACCTAACACATCTCAATCCTCAATAAACGGTTAAAATTAACAAAGTTCCATACTTAACAACAGTAAAGTAACTAACATAACATACAAAAATCGTAACCTAATCCTACTTTCTCAAGCATTTCTCTAACATAACAATGCTAGTTTTACATTAACATAGTAATATTTAACAAAAATTATCATAACATTAGCTAATTATCTTACTGATCAACGAATATACGCTAACGTAATAAAGCTTTTCACATCAATAAAGCTAACATAGCATAACCGAACTAAGAAAATAATGTACAACAACAAACCTAACCTAACTTACACATGAATAAACTGTTAACATTAACAAAGTTCAACACTTAACATCAGTAAAATAACTAACATTGTCTGCAAAACGTAAACTAGTCATACTTTTTTCAAACATTTCTCTAACATATTAACGTTAATTTTACATTGACACAGTAATATTTAACAAAAATTTATCACATCCTTGTCTAATTATCATACAGACCGTCGAATATATGCTACCGTAACAACGTTTTTTAAATTAACATAGTAATATTTAAAAAAAAAATTTATCATTACCTTACCTACCTATCATAAATCCCAATAAATAATTGCAAACATAAAGTTTTATACAGACATAACATAAAAATAAGTTCTTTGAATAAAATATCGTATTAAAGTGTAACAGTTTACCGATCCTAAAGCACTAAATCAGTAAATCAAACCATCCGTCCCATCCCCGCACCGTGCATCCAGCCTTCCATGATCTTGTAATCTGTTGACTCAAATCACATTTCGACTATCATTTCGGATAAACATAACATAAAAAGTAAGTTCTTTATATACTTACCCGCAAATATATGCTAACGTAACATTGTTTTAACATTAATAAAGCTAACATAGCATTACCAGAACTAAGAATATAATGTACAATGACAAACCTAGCACACCTTACGCACGAATAAACTACTAACATTAACAAAGTTCCATACGTATCAACAGTAAAGTACCTAACACAGCATACAAACAGCAACCTATTCACACTTTTTCAAGCATATCTCTAACATATCAATGTTAATTTTACATTAATATGTTAATATTTAACAAAAATTTGGCGTAAACCTGTCTAGTTATCATAATGACTGCAAATATAATGCTAACGTAACAGTTTTTTACATTAAACATAGTAAAATTTAACAAAATTTCATCATAACCATACCTGAATATCACACACCCAACGAATAATTGCAAACACAACAAAGTTTTACCCAAACATAACATAAAAAATGACAAACTTTTAGCCAAACATGACATAAAAACAAGTTCTATGAATAAAATATCTTAGTAATGTGTAATAGTTTACTGATTTTAAAGCTGTAAATCAATAAATCAGTAAATCAAACCTTCGAACCTCTTAAACCCTTTCCACCCCACCTTTCCTTTTTCTATTTATTTATCTAAACAAGCCTTATTTTGAGTATCACTTCGGATAAACATAGTACAAAAATAAGTTCTTTATATACTAACCACCGAATATATGCTAACGTAACATTGTTTTCCCATTAATAAAGCTAACATAGCATTACCAGAACTAAGAATATAATGTACAATGACAAAACCTAACACACGTTACACATGAATAAACTACTAACATTAACAAAGTTCCATACTTAACAACAGTAAAGTACCTAGCCCAACATACAAAGCGTAACCTATTCACACTTTTTCATGCATATCTCTAACATAATGTTAATTTTACATTAACACTATTGATTTACATCGCATTTCGAGTATCATTTCGAATAAACATAGCACAAAAATGAGTTCTTTATATACTAACCAGCGAATATATGCTAACATAACAATGTTTTCATATTAATAAAGCTAACATAGCATCATATGAACTAAGAAAATAATGTGCAATGACAAACCTAACACAACCTACGTTCGAATAAACCGTTAACATTAACAATGTTCCACACTTAACATCAGTAAAGTAGCTAACATTGCATACAAAACGTAGCCTATTCATACTTTTTCCAAACATATCTCTAACACATTAACGTTAATTTTACATTGACACAGTAATATTTGACAAAAATTAATCATAACCATGTGTAATTATCATACACACCAACGAATAACTGTAAACATAACAAAGTTTTATCCAAACATAACATAAAAATAAATTCTTTGAATAAAATATCATAGTAAATTGTAATAGTTTACTGATTTTAAAACAGTAAATCAGTAAAATCAAACCATCAAACCCTCCCTCCATGACCTTTTGATCTATTAATCTATTGAGTCATGTCACATTTCGAGCATCATTTCGGATAAACATAACACAAAAATAATTTCTGTATATACTAACCAACGAATATATGCTAACATAACAACGTTTTTACATTAATAAAGCTAACATAACATAACCTGAACTAAGAATATAATGTACAACAACAAACCTAACACATCATATGTACGAATAAACTACTAACATTAACAAACCCACACTTAACGACAGTAAAGTACCTAACACGTCGTACAAAACGTAATCTATTCACACTTTTTCAAGCATATCTCTATCATATCAATGTTAATTTTACACTAACAGCTTAATATTTAACAAAAATTTAGCATAACCCTGTCTAATCATCATACAGACAACGAATATAATGCTAACGTAACAAATTTTTTACATCAACATCGTCATATTTAACAAAAATTCATCATAACATCGTCTAAATATCATAATCCCCAGCGAATAATAGCAAACATAACAAAGTTTTAACCAAACAACATAAAATAACAAAATTTTATCCTGATATAACATAAAAATAAGTTCTTTGAATAAAATATCACAGTACAGCGTAATAGTTTACTGATTTTAAAACGGTAAATCTGTAAATCAGTAAATCAAACCACCCATCCTTACAGTTCCCCTATCCACCCACCCGCCTATGATATATTGAGCTATTGAGTCAAGTCATATTTCGAGTATCATTTTGGATAAACAGAACATAAAACTAAGTTTCTTTATATACTGACCTACGAATATATGCTTTCGCAACAAAGTTCAACGTAGACAGCGTGAATAAACTGTAGACATTAACAAAGTATAACAATCTCAAACTTTACTATAAACAAATTGATAGGTTTGGCAACATACAAAGGTGATTTGGCAACACTGTATGCACCAATTGATGATCACCCAATTGGATGCACCCCTTGAAGGGGTGTGAATCCACATAACAGGATCACTAAGAAGTGTAAGCGGGTTTTAGGTCTCAGCCCTGTACCTAACTTACGCATAAACAGTTTTTCATTAACCAAGAGTATCTGTAGCATCACATTACCTTCCGAGGAGAAAACCCAATGTGGATGTCCCCTTGAAGGGTGTGAATCCTGAGGAGAGTCACCGAAGGGTGTGGCGGGCATTACCCTCCGCAATTGGGTGATCATCAATTGGTGCGTACAATGTTGCCAAATCACCTTTGTATGTTGCCAAACCTATCAATTTGTTTATAAAGTTTGGATTGTGCCTACTTTGTTAATGTCTATTGGCCACGTATCTGAATGTTTTTGTTGCAGCCTGTATTCATGGGCATCGCGCTCAAAGAAACGATACTCAGCGACGACTTTCAGCAGCCAATAGGCGGGCAGTGGTGAAGAACTTTGTAAGAGATAGGTATTGTTTGATTTTACAGGTACCGTTTCGTAATCTGCGCTGATATTTTGTAAGGAAGCGACACATGGCCATATCGAGATAAAACCTGATTGGCCTGTTGTTTGGTTAAAACGTTATGTTCTTATTGTTCGCTGAGGTGATATTTGAACGTGTTATGTTAATTTTTGATAATATGACATTGACCGATGTAAAGTTTGTTACGATAAGATTGTCTGCCATAGGCGGGAGGCCCATGCTAAGGCCCTGTTAAATAACAAGCTGTTCCGTGTCAGAAATATGCGAAAAAAGTGTGGAGAACGATCCATTTTGCGGCGTGCGGCGTGCAAGTGAGTTTGTGTTAGCCGAACTGACCATACGCATATTGTGTTAGGTGCTGTTGATGGCCTATTCTTGGATTCGGAACATGTTATGTTGCTTTGTGAAGCATTGACCGCGTTCGCGCCATGTGGCCGGCCCAGCGTCCCCCGCGGTATGCTGCGACATGGGCGGCCTCAGATTGAATAGATCAGGTGTTTGATAGTTTGTTTGATTTACTGTTTTAAATCGGTAAATATTACGGTACGCGTGCACATTCAAAGTATTTTATGTTATGTTGAATAAAACACTGTTATGTTTGGACCTTCGGTGGTGTGTGATAATTTTGTGATTTGTTATTTTGTCAAATCATACGCGCTGGCGCTGATGTATTAGAAGATATGATTTGGAAAAAGATAAACCATTTGGCGTGACCACATACTACTGGTATTGAGGTGTGGAGACATTGTTAACATTGTCAGGCAGCCAGAACCTTCAGGCCCAGGCTGTCGTGCACATTACTTGGTTCGCGATCTTATGTTGCTTTATTATATGAAAACGACCAGCACTATATTCGCTGTATATAGGGCTCGACGCCTTATTTATTCAGTGACCTTCGAAATGCGACCATCGCTCAATAGTGTTAATAATAGCATTATGTTAGAGGTATACGTAAAGTGACGAGCAGAGTCCACGCTGTATGTTAGTACTGTTGAT
>JABUQX010058948.1:0-27500 GCA_015478945.1 Trachelipus rathkii | reverse complement strand
AAATCACCCAACACATCGCCGCCCGCAAAAGAATTAGAGGGTCGAAGTCGGACACTGACGAACAAGTGAACAAAACAGTTTGATACAGCCTTTCTGCTTTGACTCGAACCCTATCCAGAAAAGCTCGGTTGACAACCAGGGCCCCCCCAGATTTGAGAGCAAACTCCAATACAAGGCGGATGAGGTCCCTCATGTATAGCCTAGGAGCAACTGAGAAGAGGAAAAAAAGTCTCACAGTCCTGAACAGAAACTCCCGTTTCTTTGAAGCGCCGCCCTAAGAACCGTTGTGATCGTGAAGGTTCTCCAGACATTTTTATTTGTTTATGCTTTTGAGCCAAGAATGTTTTATATTGTCAATCAGGAGAGACGAGAGGAACACGTCGAAGCAGATAGGAAAGTCTAGAGGTGTCTTAGAGAGGGAGATGTATAGAAGCTTTGAGTCTTTTAAAGATTCGAATTCTCACAAGGTTCGACGACCCCACCGAATTCTCTCCACGAGATCAGCGAGAATAGAATTGGAACGATTAAGACGAGACGGAATTCATAGAGTAAAAGAGGAAGCAGAATTGAAATGAGTTGACAGAGAAGCGTCGAGTTCATCGCAATATGAAGTGAAGTAGCAAGTTACGAATGTGCAGGTTAAGAAGATCATTACATGAAAAGTTGTATTAAATAGGAGACTAAAGACAGAACCCTGAGGCACCACTTTTGACAGAAAAGAAAGAAGAAGTCGCCCATCAACAACAGCCCGTATTGAGCGATTTTGAAAGAAAGCTAGACAAAGTAAGCAAAGAAAGGAGGAAACCCAAAGGAGGGGGAGCTTAGGAGATCAGGACGCGTGCCATCACCCGTCGAAATGCTTTGGATATTTCAGCGCCACCACGCAACGTCATCCCCGTAGTTCCTAAGGCGGGAAAACCATAATCAGTAAGATAGGAAAGTATATCGGGAGTAGACCTCAGCGCCGAAAGCCGTACTGGCGATCGGAAGAAGTGATGAGATTCCAGATGATCTAAGGAATGAGATGGTCTAAGTTCAAAGATCTTAGATAGATACAAGAGTAAGAGCTATAGGGCTATAGTTTAGAAGGATTAGAGCGGCTTTCTTTTTTTTGAAATAGGTTGGACATGTGGGTGCTTCCACACTGAGGGAAAGTGCTAGTACTGAGACATAGAGAATATGTTTGAACGAGGGGCGGGATAGCTACGGAAACACACCCCTTCAAAACTCGGGGAGGAATGCCCATCCGGGCCACCCGCCTTTTTAACGTTCGTAGATATTCAGGGAGCCCATGCACCCGATCGAATGTAATCACAGCAAAGGCATATACACTGAGAGGAGAGAGGAAGGGAGGAATGCCGAATCTTCCGGGCGTTGAGTTAGCAGGCAAATAGGAGGCCCGAAGAGATTTTTGGCCTTTTCAGTTGGAGAAATTAGCAACAGAAACATCAGAGCGAATAAGAGGAGGAAAGACACATTTTTACAGAAGATGTTAGAGATGTTTTTTGGCAAGAGGCCAGAAAGATTTGCCAGTAGAACCCAGGAAGTTAGCGCACTTTCGTTTGACTAAAGCCCGCTTGCTCGTCGAAGAGTATCCCGCAACGATTTCTTAGCAGAATGAAAATTAGCAAGAGATAAATAGGAGAACGAGAAATTTTTTACTCCCGATACGCACTGATGGTCTAGCCTGGATGGCCAGAGAACAGCCACGATCGAACCATGGATTATGAGGAGAGAAAGATTTAGTCGAAGAAGGAATGAAAATGCCTGATCATCCCATCAACGATTACAGCTCCCACCTTATCCAGCAGGAATTTGAACGTCACCAGAGAAAAAGCAGTCATTCCAATTACTAGTTAGCGGTAGAAGCAACGCAGCCCCTCACTCGGCCCGCATCCAAGGCAGAAAAACAATACGCGTAGGGCAGACTGGACGCCTGTCTCGGAGAGAAAGATATTAATAAGAGATATAAGGTTGTGGTCAGATTTACCAATGGAGCGAAGGTTGTGTATTTAAAGAGAGAAGGACTAGTCGGCTGAAACATAGAGTCAGGTGTGTTCAAGACATTGATTTGGGACGATCCGAAATGTCGTGCGGCTCATCTATTAATTAGCTTGCTCCCAGATCGCATTGAGGAATGCTAAATGATTTCGGCCTCCTCCCCACTAAATCAGTACTGAGAGGAACCCAACCATTATCAGTGTTGCGTACATCTCGAAATCCCCTAATAGAGGACCCAGCATATATGGACTAGAGAAGATTATAACAGTTCGTGAGAAGATCCCAGTAAGGAATATTCAAAAAGGCGCTGACAATTGTTCTGTTAGGAGACAAGAGCAGAAGCACAAGATATATTTGTAAGTAGAACGGAGGTAAGATTTTAAGGCCACCAGAACATCGAGTTTAGGAGATTCGAAATTTCGAGACGTGTTACAGGAGTCTTTATGCTTATACATAGGCACATACTCCACCCTTTTAGACGGAATTACTGAATAATTAAGTTCCATAGTTGCGAACATATTAAAGAGTTGAGGATGAATTTCTAGCCATTCTGGATCTCGACAGGAGCAAAAGGTTCAGATTTAGAGTTAGAGAGGTGGGTATTCTAGGGATGCAGCATTAAGATGCAAGCCACGGATGTTTAGCAAAAGTCAGATTAGTTAAGCACGCGCGGTGCAAATCTGCCATCTGCATTGCCCATACAACAACCACAAAACAAACACAAATACACAACAAAAGACAAAAAAAAACATCGACAACCAGAAATCAGGTTAAAATTTACTTCACACACTAAAACCTAATTCAAAACGTAAATGTTAAATTAGCTAAAACTACGATTTACAGTAAAATGTAAAAATATGAAAAAAGTTAAAAACACTAACGCTCACTTGCACCCCTACAAATTCACGAATAAAAAAGAAAGTAAATTAAAATTGCATTTAACATTTAAAACCTAACACCTACAAAGTTAAAGTGCAAAATAATAAAATCCAAATTTTAAACTTTTTGCTATTTTCTAACTATTTTTATTACATCAATAACTTTACAATACAACCTACGCAGTACAGGTCACTAAAAAAAAAAAAAAAAAAAAAAAAAAAAAGTTAAAACTCGGGAACTATCTTTTAAAAAACCTCGGTACGTAGAACTTACTAAAACGGATAAAAGGTATCGAGTAATAAGATTTAATAAATTTCTAAATAAAAAAAGTTTGAAAAACATACACACTTTCAATTAAACACAGCACACAAATACATCAATAAATAAAGGGAATTAAAATTATTTTCACTGAGAGCACATTCAAGCACGTCTTCACACACACACACCTACACAACACACACACACACACACTATAATATATCATATATATTATCTACTATATACTATATACATATCATACTATAACTTAATACTTATATATAATATATAATATATATATACTATATATATAATATATATATATATATATATATCATATATATATAATACTAATAATGAATTTCATTCATGCTACTATACTATACTATAATATATTATACTATATTAATCTATTAATATATATCTATTATATATATATATATATACTATATCATATATATTATATATCATATATATAATATATATCACTATTAATATCTATTTAAAATATATATATATATATATATATATTATACTATATATCGTCTTATAATATATAATATATATATATATTACTACTTATTATACATATACTATATAAATAATATATATTTTATATATATATATATATACTATTAATATATAACTATTATATACATTCACCTCATTACTAACTACTACTATTCATTATATTATATATTAAGTATAATACTATATATACTATATATATATATATATATACCTATCTATATATATACATCTTCACCTTACTATATATATATATATAATAATATAATACTTGTATATACTATAATATATATACACCCTACCACCTACTTACTATATATTTAAATTACTATATATATATTATATATATTCTATATATTCAATAATATATAATATAATAAACTCAAATAAAATAAATCTATAATATATATAAACCAAACCTAATACAAATCTCTCAAGTGAGCACAGACGTAACTACACTACGATCCATCTTATATATATATTTCTTCTGTAACATCGTAGAAAGGCATTAATATATGATAATATCTATTTAAGGCATTACTTACTATATATATATATATAATATATATATATATACAATATATATATAACTATATATATATATATACTATAATATAATACTATATACTATATATTATATATATATATACTATTATATATACAATATATGTATTATATATAATATATATATATATTTTTCTTTCTGTAACTTCGTAGGATAAAACTTAATTAATATATATATATATATATATACTATACTATATATACTATATATAACTAATATATTCATACTATTATATAATATAATATACCTTATAAACAACTAATATATACTCCAAACAACGTTATATTATATTAACTATAAACTAATAAACCATCATCAAACCACAGACTACATGTCAACATACATAATACATCATACATATCTAAACTATATATTACAATATACTATATATAATTATCAACTACGATCATCCAAACTTACTTAATAGCAACTAATAATATACTATTTTCTTCTGTAACTCGTAGAAAGGCATTAATTATATTCATATATACTATCAATACCTCATATACTACATCATATATAATATTATATATATAATACTATACTATATATACATAGATTATTATAATATATATACATAAATATATATATATTAGTATATATATATATAATACTAATATATCATATATATATAATATATATCTATATATAGCACACTCATCCACTTCAAATCAGGAAACGCCTGGCAATTTTATTGTAGCTATCGTGTATCTCGTTATTGGCCAAATCCTGATAGTATCTGTATCGGTAAAAAAGAACCGATACCAAAACCCTGTTTAAATAATTTTAAATTTATATTTAATATAAAAAGAAAAAGTTTAAAAAATTCAAACAATTAGCATTACTTACTAGGTAGCTGTTTGACCTTATTACCCATCCGTGGCTTGCCTATTATAACTTTAAAATAATAAAACGGGTATCGGTCTCGATACTTCGCATTGACTTTTTTTGGTATCGGAATTGGTATCGGCAGATTTGTGGTATCAATATCGGCCAAACTAAAAAGTTTGGTATTGGTAATCGTTAAAAATTTTGGTATCACTCCATCCCTAATTGTATATATATATATATATATATACTATATATATATATATATATATATATATATATATATATATATAAAATATTATATATATATATATATATATATATATATATATATATATATATTAAGATATATATATATATATATTATAGTATATTATATATATATAATATATATATATATATATATATATATCCGCAAGAGGACATTGGATCTTGTCATAATGTTAAAATGCAACATTGTAATATGAACCAATGTTCGTGGATTTTGTGCGGCCCTGCAGCTCTATCACTGACGACGTAAGCATTTGCACACATGGGTGGGGGGAGCTCAATCTTACTCCCAATGGGTGTATTGAAATAGTCTGCACACAGTCAGTCGAAAGAGTGCCTGGAGGGGTCGGTAATGGGTATCCTAGTTCCTAATCTGTTTAGTGCGGTGTCATCCTTTAAAATCGGTATCCTAATAGACCGTTCTGTTCCGGCTGAACTGACCATATTTAATCAAAGCACCTTGATTCAAGATGGCACAATGGAACCTAAATGGAAAGGCAACAGTAGTGTTCGGGATCCAAGATTAACATAGGACTGTTGTTGTAAGGACGAATAACATGCAGCTTCTAAAACAAAAAGCAATGATTCCGACCTCGTTGACGAAATAGCTCAGAATACTGACCTCATGAAAAGCAGCGACCAACTCCATCCCCCTCAGGTGTGTCTTTGTCAGCTTCCAGTGAAACTTCTCCTGACATTCTACCCACCCAGGTGCCCAAATGGAATAAAAATTCTAAACTGACTCACTTCTGACTTCATCCGACTATTACTGTCTATTCTCATATTACCTCGCATACAAGAATATCGCTTACATCATCTCAATATTCTTATTGACTTTCGGTTTCACATACTTCACAATGCATTAAAAATACAAACCAGTACAATATAATAAGCTACTCAATGTCATTCAGTACAATACAGTTCAATAAAATACATAGCAACCCAGAATATAAAGTTTTATCCAATCGAAACTGACATCCTTAGGAGATACAAAAACTATATCTGTCCAGACAACACTAGAAACACATCTACCGATGTAAAATAATAATTTTAACATTTGATGATAAAGACGAAACTCTAACTGAAAATTTCAGCCAACTTTAATGAAAAAAAATCCCTGTAGAAACAATTTACAGCTTCCCACTTCATAAGAACATGTCGAACTCCAAGACAGTAGTCTACTTTGATATTCAGGACTCCTTCCCTACCTACTAGTCAGGCTTGGTTTCACTAGTTGCACTATGTATCCGTATATCAACAGCCCGAGGAGATGCTTCAAATGCCAGAAATTTGGACATCTTTGTTGCATAGGAACATAAAAATTTGTTCAATTTTTAAAGTAAGAAAAAAATGTCTATCTTTGCGAGAACCATCCAAACTGCAGCAATTCCCACAGGAATTACCGGGTCTTTTCTGTCAAGTCTTTTTCATATGTTTTTAAATGAGTTGATTATACACAAAACGCGGAAAGTGGACAGAAGGAAAGCCAAACGTCTTGTGAGGAGGGAAACACGGCCTAATTTTCCTCTGCTCCCCCTAAAACCGTCACCCGCCCACCTGGTAGCAAAATTTTCATCATAATTCCTATGTCCCTTCATCACTAAAAGCAGTCACTAAGTTTAACCGAGCTTTATATATAATATATTTAAATATAATTATCCTTGTGTGGAGGGAGAGAATTTCCACATCATACGTTCTGCATGTAGTAAGGGGAGACTAAAATGACATAGGTTGCTGGGATAGGATTTCCCTGCCACTTATTTATATCCTAGAAGTGCTCATGCATGCCTGGGGAACAAAGGGGCGGCTGCTGCTGATGATAATGTGCTATAACTAAATATCCAAGATATAGGAAAAAAAACGTAAATAAATAAATAAATGATTGATAACCTCCCCATGCCGACGTAAATCATCTTCGGAGTACAATTTTAAAAGCTTCACGATTCCATCAACAGTTCTAAAGCCCAACAAGGACGTGAGGAATGTTTGAAGACGCATAAAGAAACACACATCGGCATTTTAATCTATATATATATAATATACTATATATATATATTATATATATATCATATATAATATATAATACTATATATATATATATAATATCATATATCTATATATATTTAATAATCATATAATAGTATATATATATAATAATATTATAATGGGGGGAGATTGAGGTTATTTCCGACTCGGGTTGAGGTTATGTGGTGAGAATGACATACATAACATGACATGACAGTTTTCTTAAAAGGATATGCATGAGGGAAAATAGGAGCACACTATGATTTATGTGGATGATGCCAGTAGTGCATAATTACTCAGGAGTCTAAGACCTGATAAGCTCGTGAACTAGGCTGAAAGCTGTGAATAGGTGGAATAGGTACTGAACTTCAATTGACATGAGGATAAAAAAAGAGAGAGAGAGAGAGAGAGAGAGAGAGAGAGAGAGAGAGAGAGAGAGGAGAGGAGAGAGAGAGAGAGAGAGAGAGAGAGAGAGACGACGAGAGAGAGACGATTGAACATAGAAGAGACTTTGCTTAAGCAGGAGAATATATTTAAGTATTTGTGTGTGGTATTTAATGATCAAGAAGAAAAGATGAAGAGTGAGAGAGAGAATAGGAGATTCTCACAGAATGTGGTAATGCTTACTTTTTGCTGAAGGAAAGATTGGATACCAACAAAAGTCAAAGTGTTAATTAGTGGTGCACCGATACCGAAATTTTAGTCCGATACCGATACAGATACACAGTACCCACCATTTTTTCAAAACCGATACCTGATACCGGAAAATTTTTGCTCTAATACCGTACCGTACTTTTATCCATTATATATTTATATATATATATTATATATATATATATTGTATTAATATATATATAACACTCATACTATATATATATATATATATATATATATATATTATAATATATATATATACTATAATATATAATAATATATATACTAATACTATAACTATAATATCAATATCATATATATACAAAAACCTATAATATTATATATATACATTGTCAACCACCACTCACGGGCAGAGCGACTGCGTGTTGTACGCCCTCAAAGGTTCTCACCAACTGACGCTAAATTACGCAGATAGAGCCCAGAGCGCAGGCTGTCAAAGATGGCGGTGTCTTAAATTCACGCCAGCGAAACATCAGAAAGATGGAAGAGCCAAACTCCACACGAACAGAGGTGAAGGGTATTAATGGTAGGATACCCGGTAGAAAATGACCCCCCCCCTGAAAAAGGGTTCAAGCCATGTAGGTTCCTGACGGCATTAACTTCTATCGGTCATCGGCGCGCCACACGTAACGTACGTAAGTGAGTAAGTATGTATGTATCATCTCTTTTTACACACACACCCACACCCTGTGCTCACGTGTCCGTCTGTTCTCGTTCACCTCACTCCCCCTCACCACCGCTCACGAGCCCGCACCATCACCACACCACCACTCACCACCCAGCCACTTGGCTGCCGGAGCCTGCTTTGTCTCAGTCATTGAAACAAAGTGAGGGCTTTCCCCCAACTCGCTTGCCTTCGGCTTTCCCCCACATCGCTCAGCTGGCCTTGACTTCATCGTCTGCCTTGCGTCTCCATTCGGAGTGATAGTTCTTTTTCTACCCCACTCCCCCTTTCCTCCGCTTTCCCCTACTTTGCCGCTCATCGAGATCAAAAGCCAATTCTCTTGCCGTCCGCACTTCGGTTATCACCCACCGCCCGCGACTCGTCTTGACGCGTACTTAATACGTCATCGCTCCAAAGAGCGCTCGTAACACCTCACTTAAAACATTTTAACGGGAACGCATGAAGAGTGGAGAAACTCATATGGATTCGAATAGGGGTCTTAAGCTCGATAGTGCTCTATCTATGTACACACTACTCATAATATAATATCCATATACATATATACTAACTATATATATATATTATTAACTATCTATATTACTATATATATATAATATATATACCTATATTATAATTTATATATACTAATATATATATAATACTATACTATATTTATTGTAGAAATCCTTTCACTCAGTGGTTTGCAATACTCGATTCGAATTATTGCATCTTTATTTAAAATTCGTACAGATATATTCGAACAGAGTCTAAAATCATAAACGAATACTAACAAAACTATAAAATCATATAAAGTACAATACCAAATTGCTATAAAATAAACATATAATTATACACATATTTATCCTACAATTCATTACAAAAGTTATTCCGTATTAATAAAAAAAATTCATTTCTAATTTGACTTTTTTTATTTATTTTTGTCAATTACTTAGCTTGGTTTTGAAAACTCAATAGCAGTGTTAACTTTTCTTTAAATTAATTACCCACATTCACACCACACTAACTTCAATACCATAAAAAGAATAACTAATTACCTGATCGAAGACTGTTCCTTCACCGCACAATGGCTGCCGATTAGGTTGGTGGCTTCCATACTTACTAATTTTTGTATGACTGCTGCTTTATTAATAAAGTTGCTTGAAGATGGCTTCTAATTATATAGCTTGAAACAATTTTTTTTTAATTTCTTCTGGATGGAACTTTCTAGGCTTCTTGTCAGAGTTCTTAGTTGTCTCCAGGATTCTTCTATAGCTCTACTTAAACCTCTAATATAACTTGATGATTGACGAATTATAGTCAATTGCTAGTAAATTCCACCTCAAATAGTTTCATTCTTGTGAAATAAATTAAGCTCTTGATTGAATAGATGCTACTAAGTGTTTTTTCCTAATGGCTTAATGTTGATTGAAGTTCAATGGCTGTACTTTGGCTTTTTACTTTTCTTTTGTTACTTTAGCAAAGTTGACAGTGTTTTGTTGTTTCAACAGCCTGCTTGAGTTTCTGCAATGGCTTATATTGCTTGCAGTATCTCCTAATTACTAGTTTTTCTTAATATTCGGCTTTCTGTAGCCTTTATTCTATTTGCAAGCCCTTAAATGTCACCGCACCCTATATTCTGATTTCCTCAGCAATTTTCTCTGTTTTGCAATCATTTTTTGCTTTTCTACTCTTCTCATATTTTGGTATTTTTTGTAACCATAGTTGATGTTCACATAGTGTAGTGATGAATTTTCTATAATCCTAATTTTCCTATTTTTTTTATATTTTAATGCAAAATATAACATATTCCCCCTTTTGCTAAGAATATTAAGTTTTCTTGTTATTCTTAGCTTTGAGTTTACAAATTCTGTTGTCTTCTTGTTATAATCCTGCACTTTCTCTCAGCAAATATTTTGTTATTGTATTTTCAATTTTCTATATATAAAAGTATTCTTGTCTATTTATTTTCACATCTACTATTCTCACTCTGTTGAGTCATCTTTGTTAACTTTTCACGAAAACTCCTCACATTCAAACTGTTTTGAAGCCATTATTAATGAGACAATCTCCCACTTGGTGGGATTCTTTTTCTGCTAACCATTTACTTCTTTTTGCAATAACAGGACATATATTTAATTGACTTCCATCTTCTCCAAAACTAAATTCACCGCAAGATACTCGAACTTGTTCCATCTTATTACTATAAGTAACTAATCTTTGTCTGGAACTAAACCTGTGGGAATGTTATATCTTCCTTTAAGGGTAGATAACCGCATGATTTGGTGTTAAAAGCTTCTAAGTTTTCTAAATAATTTGAAAATCTGATTATTGGTCTGTTAATTTATAATTGCAATTCTATCCTCACAGATACAAAGTGTTCAGTTATCATCTGATCCAACCTTAATTGCCTGGTCTCTAACAATCTGAACTGTAGTATATTTCCTTCACAGTTCCTAACTGTGTCTCTCAAAATGACCTCCTTTATTGAGAACTATTGGGGGGTGGAATAACCACTGTATTTCTTTTTGCTCAAAAAAATTTATTTACTTGCTATTATTCCAATTTTTTAACTTGTCACTTTTAATCTGTTAGCTTTCACAAAAGTTCAATCCATTATCCTGATCGGATACAAAATTTCACATTTGCACTCTACGGTTTGCATAAATCTTCTCTAGAGCATAGATAAAAGCATCAGTATCTAACGAATATAACATCTCTAAATGTTAATCGGCTCTACTACTTAACCACGTATGAAAATATTAATCCATATCTTTTTTCTCTACCAACCTCTGGTAGTCATGTCAAGACCAAAGGCATCTATTCCAATGGTCGTAAATGGTGGTATATCACATTTCTATACAATATCTTTGGCAAATCCTCCCATCCAACCCTGCTGAGTTGGCTTGTATGCGAGACTTTTTAAGATAATCGCAATCTTTTTAGAATTTTCTTAATTACTTCTGCTCGCTCCAAGATGATTTAGGTACTTCTCTCTTACAGGCACTTGCTAAAACTGTTTGATATTTTCCTAAATGTTCCATCATAAATTCTATGTAATGTTCCCATATTAACATTTGTAACATGGACCTATCTTGGCAAGATAATGGATGTTTAAAAATCAAAGGGATAACATCATCTTCACGATTTTATCCTCCCACCACCCTTCAATATTCCATTATCATCTATAAATGGTAGGAATTTTGCCAAAATTGCTTTTTTGGCCAAGGCTTCTTTCTCTTTTTATATTCAGTATACTGTCTGTGTTATATCATGACATCCTCCATTATATTTGTACATATTTGATATAATAGCCTTTTGCTGCCATCTTTATTAATCTCTGTGATTGTCATAGCACCTTTATTCCCAGGTTTTTCTTACCATGCAAATTTATTCAGTTTAACTTCATTAAAATCCATAGCTACTTTCTGTTTTTAATATTCATCCAATTCTTGCAGACAGCAAAATTTATGAGCTATAGTTCCCTGTTGAACTTCATCCTCGGTATAGTTGCCCCTATGGCCCATACACAGGTTATCCTTTTATAATTCATCATTTCATCATCTAAATTTATTTTCTTTATTTTTGCTTTATTGGTTGGGAACCTCTGGTCTACAGTATCAAATGCTCCATAGCTTAATCTGATTCAAAAACACCTCATTACCCCAGATAGTTCCCTTTACTTGCTATATCTGATAATATTTAGCTTTTCACCTGGTACATTAATTCCATTGCTTATATATGTGCTGTTGAAATCTGATAGTAGTTAACTCTAATTGTGTACAAATCTCTTGAACCTTTGATTCATTTTCAAATATAATACTTGTACTACAATTTGCATATCCTCTCCAAAAATACTCTTCGGCTAATGCTCATATATCAATTTATCTTCTCTAAACAATTGCGTCGCCTTATGTTAACTGCCTAATTTTGCTGCCACTCAATCTATTCTTGGCCGATTAGTCTACACTCACTTTTTATTTTCAATCGGTCATTCAATCTTGTTTTAGATTAATACCAATGAAACAATTATATTTTCAATAATTCTCTCCAATGTATTTTTATACTAATTGCTACTGCAGCATACTGCATATTTGTGAAAACCATTCATGGAACAACATAACCTGTAAGTTCTCTACCACTTTTTATACTTTAGACAATTTGGATTGTATGGCCTAGGAACCACTTGAAAATCATTTACCTTATTAACATCACTTAGCCATTCTTGTCATGTAACTTAAACTTTTTATCATTCTTGATCGAATTTCATATCCCATATTAACCTCCTTTCTATCGACAATAAATTTTTGACCCACTATCTTTTGCTACTAGTAAGCACTGGACTAAATAAATCCTCAGTGATCACTATAATGGAAAAAACTGCAAACTGAGTATACTTCTTTTTGTCATTTCCCTTTACTTATGTATATATACTCTAGCTTTTTATTAAATCTATTTTCTGGGGTCCCAACTTAAACCAATACTTTTGTAAAGGTATTTAAAATAAGTTTTATTTCTTTAAAATCTTTTGCTCATATCTTGTTTATCTACATTTTTCTAAAAATTCCTTGAATTACGACACGACCAACCACCATACATACACCTAAACCACCCCAAAAAAAAACACACACTCACACCAACGCCAACAAACCTCCCAAAAACACATAGCTACTATATGCAGATTAAACACTTAATTTTAACAATTCTTTAACTTCTTTATAAATGTACAGCCTCATTTTTCTGATTTCAAAGACTTTAAACAATCATCAACATAGGAAATTTCTAAGTATGGTATCTTTTGGGCTAATATACTGAAATTTTTATTCTGCTTCAATTACATTTGGCCCAAACACAAGAATGCAAACACAGCAGACATTATTTATTTTTCTGTTTTGCAACAATAGCTTGCTTCAAGACATAATTTGCAATTGAAGGTGAGCTCACACTTCCAAATATGTGAACTTTAACTCTATATTCTTCTGGAGTTTTATCTAAAATTACCATCTGGGAACCATAGAAAGCGCTGATAATCTTTATCTTTATCAAGTACCTGTATTTGATTAAACATCTTCTCTATATCTGCTATGAAAGCATATTTCTCTTTTCTGAACCTTAAAAGGATGCCTTGTAGATTGGAAATATAGTCTGGACCTGTGAGTAAACTATTATTTAAAGAAATACCTTGTATGGCAAAGCTGCATTGAATACTACTCTCAATTTTTTCTTTTATGGATGGATTACACTATGGTGTGTTAAATAGAATGTCATGTTCTCAACTTTTTCTGCAAATTACAACTTTAGGCATTATCTATCGTTTCCCCCCCCCCCCCCCCCCCTCTATACTGTACAAAATAATTCCTTATCTTTATCAAAATTTACTTTTTAAGGAGTACAATTTTGCTAAAGCTTGATTTCTGTTATTAGGAAAATGCTGATTTTCTTTTAATTAAATGGTAACCCAACTTGAAATTTACCTGTAATTGTTTTTTGTAAATGTATTTTCAACCTTATTCTTCCACTTTAAATCTTCTACACTTTTCACAAACTTGCTCAGGATTATTTTCAGAAAACTCTCTTAAGCAATATTTTTCGAGCAGATTATCATCCTCTTCTTGTATTTGTGTTTTATGACATCTTAAACTCATGAAAATGCTGGTATACCATCTGGTGTCGAACCTTGTAACGCATCCAAATGAATACATTAACTGCAAGGGATAGTTATTATGACCTTCTTACTACTTCTATGGGTTTTAACAATTTACTTTGATTCATTCCTATTAATAATCCAATTTTTGATTCTATGAAGTTGAAGGGCACATGACTCAAGTATTCTAATCCATTTATATCTTTGATTGATGGACTCTCTTCTATTTTAAAGGGCCAATTTTCTTTGCAGTATATACTTTTTATGGTTTCAGATTTCCTCATCTCAATATCATAAATTTCTAAATTGTTTAAAATGTATGTTTTTATTTTATGCTGCCCATACATAGTAGTTATATCTATATCTTTCTGAGGTTTCATATATGACATACCTAATTCTGTGGCTATATTTAAATCCATAAAGCAGCTGAAGAATATGTATCTAGACCAATGTATGTCTTAATCACTTTATCCTTTACCTTTAAGCTTGATTTTAACTGGCACCGCAGGATAAAATAGCCTTTCCTATTACTTATACTTGCTGAATTGGTTTTGCTTCATTAATTCCTGATTCTTTTGACTCACTTTCTTATCTTTATTTCTAATTAACAGTAAGATGTGTCTGCCAATGAGGACATTGAGCCATCTTGCTACTTGGCACTCTCTTTTCTCATGCAAATGTTAAATGTTGACTTATCACATTTTTCAAATTTTGTCTGTTTACGTCTTTTTCAAATACTACTAAAAGGGATTCTAGATCTGACGAGGGCACCTTAAAAAGCCCAATAATTATTGTCTTCCTAATGAACTTTGTATCTTTCATCTTATGGCTTTTGTTCCTTCTCAGAATTTGGCATTTAACTATACTAATGAATTGTTCTTTTTTTACACAAAATTCGAACGCATTTTTCTATTATTAATCAATTATTCATTATTATTATTATTATTATTTACTTATTATTTATTTATTATTATCTATTATTTATTATAATTTATATTATTATTATTATTACTTATTATTACTTACTACTATTATATTTTTATTGTCATTAATATTATTGTTCCATTTATTATTGATTCATTATGTACTTAACATTTTTATTGTTATCTATGGTCATTATATTTTCTGTATAAAGTGACTTACCTTTTTATTTTGTAATTTTGTTTGCTTTGGTTTTTGTACCAATGCCAAGTTCTCCAAACAATGGTGTGTTCATTATCCTTGCTTCCTTTTCAACAAACTTTGTGAATGGTACTAAAATTTACCTTTTTATTTTCTTATACATACATACTATCAACTTTATTTCTCCACCTTATCACGCTGTTTTATGAAGTTTTTTTAACTATTTCTATAAATACACCAGTAGACTTCCACATCTTCGGCCAAGAATATTTCCCATTGATTATTGATAGAGTCTAAACAAAGAAAAATCTGCCATAGCTTCACTATCTTCATTCTTAATTTCATTCCAGTCTTCTAACTTTTTCAAATATGTATTTGCAATAACTTGTTCATTTCTATACTTTTTTAAAACTTATATTTTCATCAAAGCGCATACAACTTTTCCCTATATTTTAGGCTTAAATGTCTATATACTTGAATAAATGCGCTCATTTCATCATGACATTTTCACATTTTTCCTTTCTATATTAGTTTAAAAAACTAGCAAAAATCTTTAAATTTAGTGGATCCTTTCAGTAAATAATTTCTGCTCACATATTGGAAGGGATTATTAATACTCCTTCTAACTTTGTTTTTAAAATTTCTACTAATTTAGACTCCTGATTATTATTTTCACCTATACTATTTTTTTTGTTTATAACTTGAAAAATTTACATTTTTATTCTCCTTTTTTACAGAAGTATGCAAAGGAAAAATTGGATTTCTAATTTTAACAATGTTATCTAGGATTTTTTTCTAAGTTTTTTATATGACTACTAGGTTGGTACAAATCTAAATTTTTTTCTAGTTCCCTTTTTTTTGTCAAGTATTGTTCATGCTCATGTAATTTTATTTTATTTTTTCAATTTCGAGCAACAAAGATTGTGCTATTGAATTTTTTGCAACTAGATTTACTTACTCTACTCGGTATATTACTAGCACTATCTTGTTGGATATAATCTTGTTCTATTTATTCATGTATTTTGAAATATCATTTTTTAACTCTAATATGGCTTCTGAATTTTAATGTAAGCCCACTCTGTATTTTACTGCCTCTACAAGATTCTGCAATAATTCACTACAAGTATTTTTGAGAGATTTCGAACCTTTGCGGTCTATGTTAATTCACAGTTTTGGATTTTCAAAACATATATCTAAATTATTTAGAAAGCATGCCATAATTGCCTTTAATAGTGTTTAATTTTTTTTGTATAGCAGCAAGATTTTCCTGAAGGAACTTAACTTCCTTCAGTTGTTTCAAATTTCATCTATATGTCGATAACTTCTATTTGTTCCGATATCGCTATTTTTTATTAAAACTATTAATAAAAAACTATTAAAACTATTATTAAAAAAAAAAAAAACTAAATATTCTTCGAACTCATTCACACATTTTATTTTATTAAAAAAAAATAAGGAAGGATGTTACAAATAGTCACAATTTATATATACAGATAAATTCTTTTAATATTTCCTATATAAAAGTTTACCTGTATATTTTTTATTTATTTTAATTTTATTTTTTGCTATTTTATATATATACTTATTTTGTGTCAATCGGATTGATCATTTCCTCGCATCTGAGTGACAGCTTCTGAATTCTTCATCTAATTAGAAGAACTATGTAGAAATCCTTTCATCAGTGGTTTGAAATACTCGATTCGAATTATGCATTTATTTAAACATCGTAGATATATTCGAACAGGTTCATAAACAATATAAAAATATAACAAAACTATAAATATTTAAAAGACAAATACTAAATGCTAAAAAAATAAACATAATAATTATACATATTTTTATCAATAAATGCATTAAAAAAAATACTTTTTGAAGGTTACTTATAAATTATTACATATTTTGACTTTTTTATTTATTTTGTCCTTATTAGCTTAGTTTTGAAAACTCATAGATGTTACTTTTTTAAATTAATAACCACATTCACACCAACTATATTAATACCTTATAAAATAACTTATTACCTTCTAATTACTGATGTATTGGATTTCAGAATGGCTGAGATTAGGGGGGTTGGCTTTGATATTACTTAATTGGACTGCTGTTTTTATTAATAAAATGCTTGAAGATGGCTCTAATTATATAGCTGAAAATTCTTCCTTAAATTTCTTCTGGATGAATTTAGCTTTTGTAGAGTTTCTTAGTTAGTTCCTCAGGATTCTTCTATAAGCTCTTTATTAATATACTTTGGATGATTGAAGAATTTGAGTCAATTTGCTAGTAATTCCACCTCAATAGTTTCTTTCTTGTGAAATTTAATAGCTCTTGATGAATAGGATGTTTACGAATGTGTTTCTTCCTTAATGGCTTATGTTGATTTGAAGTTCATGCTGTACTTTGCTTTATTAATTCTTGTTTACTTTAGCAAAGTTGACAGTTTTGTTGTTTTCAACAGTTTTGCTTGGTTTCTGCAAATGGCTTAAATATTGCTTGCAGGTATCTCCTAATTTACTAGTTTTTTTAATATCGGCTTTCTGTAGCCTTTATTCTATTTGCAAGCCCTTAAATGTCACCGCACCCAATATTCTGATTTCCTCAGCAATTTTCTCTGTTTTGCAATCAATTTTTGCTTTTCTACCTTTGTAATATTTTGGTATTTTTTGTAACCATAGTTGATGTTCACATAGTGTAGTGATGAATTTTTCTATAATCCAATTTTCTATTTTTTTTTTATATTTTAATGCAAACGAACACATTTATATATTATAGTATATATATATATATATATATATATATATATATATATATATATATATATATATAAATATATATATATTTATTTATATATATATATATTTTTAATAACGTTTATACTTTATATATATATAATATTATTTTTAAATTAATAATATATCCACATCTAGTATATATTTTTACTATATATATATTATATCTATAGAAAGCAAACATTTTATTCATATTTCTTTATCATATATATATAATATACGTTATATATTATAATATATATATATATATATATATATTAAATAAAAGAAAAAATATTAAAAGAATAATTTATTTTTCTAAACTCGATTTGAATAAGTCAAAATAATATGGAAAATAAAGTCTGCAAGAGAATGCGAAGCCTATATAGTTTTGCGAGACGCAGTTTAAAAACGAACAAATGCTGGGCGGTTTACTACCTGAACCCTTGACGCTTTGGAAGTTTGCCGCTAATTATAGAATTCATACTGCGTCGCCTACGATTTTAGTTTAAAAAACTTATCGTTAATCGTCGCATTCGTATTTATTCTTATTATTATTATTATTATTATTATTATTTTTTATATTATTATTATTATTATTATTATTATTATTATTATTATTATTATTATTATTATTATTATTATTATTATTATTATTATTATTATTATTATTATTATTATTATTATTATTATTTATTTATTTATTCCATTTTACAGAATCACTATTTTGTAAATTAGAGTTTGAAATCTTGGCAAGTCGCTTTCATAATCGGATAAACACATACATTAAAATGCATTGAAAATCTTGGACGTAGTTATAACCTAAATATGGTTCAAACTGCATAACTTCCGCTTTCCATATATATATATATAATATATATATATATGATAATATAATATAAATAACCCTCTCTCTACATATTTATATATAATCAATAATTTACTCAAGTGCCTCATAATCCTTTCGGTAATGTATTATAATAACGTATATATATGATGTAAACACGAATACACGTTTATACTTTATACGTTTCATAATTTAAAAACCGTAACAACAACAACAACATCGCCCGAAAACAACATCAACAACGACAGCACCAGTAAAGAGCTCCATGGCAACAAAATATTATTATCATTATTACTACCTGTTTAAATACATTGACAGCACTGCACGAGTAACACACAACAACGTCACATATCAACATCAGGGTAGAGACTGATCTCTTTCTGTTAAAAATATGGTGAAGATGCTTTACTTTACTCCTAATTGTATATCCGAGGGCACCCATAATGTAGAAAAATAGATTCGAAAACAACGTTATCTCATTTAGGCTTAAATTTAAGCCCAAATTTAGGATCTGTCTTATTATGACGCGTACTTCTTTAAGCCTACCACCTGATCAAAAGCTAACTTCAGCCCGTATAAGAATCGAAAATCAATGTTTTTATTATTATTATTATTATTATTATTATTATTATTATTATTATTATTATTATTATTATTATTATTATTATTATTATTATTATTATTATTTATTATTATTATTATTATTATTATTATATTATTATTATTATTTCTTATTTATTATATTTTTAGTATTATTATTATTATTAATTTCATTATTATGTATTATTATTATTATTATTATTATTTATTATTATTTTTATTATTATTTTTTTATTTATTATCATTATTATTTTATTATTTTCATTATTATTATTATTATTATTATTATTATTATTATTATTATTATTATTATTATTATTATTATTATTATTATTATTATTATTATTATTATTATTATTCATTTTTTTATTAATTATTAATTATTATTATTATATTCATTCGATTTATTATTTATTATTATTATTTCATATTTTTATTATTTTTGATCGTTATTATTATCATGTATTATTATATTATTATTATTATTATTATTATTATATTCATTTATTATTATTATTATTATTATTATTATTATTATTATTATTTATTATTATTACTATTATATGTTCTTTATAATATAAGGGAATTAAAAGTGTTTTTACTCTAAAATTTTATTGCTCCATTAGTAAAATATACATGAGGTGTACATATATAAATAAACTTCATCTCCATCCACAAACATCTTGATGCTCCATTGCTGGAAATGAAACATTATCTCCAGAAACTTCATTTCTTATAATTGTTATTATATAATTAATCAATCTCTTTTTTGCACACTCATCAAGATCTTGATCTGCCAAAAGACGTATCTTAGATGAAATTTTTAGATGGATTGGGAGAGGGATCTGTATTTTATTTCGTTCTACATTGACTGTATATGTATTAATCACACTATTTAGCTCAGTAATTTTCTCTATATGTCCATCCAGTATGGGTACCCTGTTATTATACTTTAATGTTACATCGAAGTATACAGTTTCATTTCCTTCCTTCACTGCAGCTGTGGCCCGCATTCGATGGCCGTGAACATTATCTGATGCACAGACAATACGCAATTTGGAAGGATCACGTGGTGTGTAAGGGTGTCTAGTTGAAAAATCGGATGTGTAATTAGCATTTATGTTTACCAGGATTTTAAAATGAACCACCACTTTTGAATAGATGTTATAACACCCATAGCTACAACTTTTTGAATGTATTACAAGAACGAGAGCTGTTAACGCTACACCGTTCAGTTCGCTACTGAATGTCATATTAGCTACATTGTTCCCTTCTACCTATAAACTCGTGACGTCATAAAACATGAATCTTCCTGAAACTTTAGTCTTGCAGGCCTATATATATTGAACTCTTGATATATATATATATATATATATATATATATATATATATATATATATATATATATATATATATATATTATATATGGGGCTAAGTCTTAAGGGTAGTAAAAATATGTTGTTTTTTTTATTTTAAAGCATTTACTACATAATTAGAAACTAAATAATCATTGACATACAAATTTTCAGCATCGAATATATTTACAAGTTCATCGAAACATACATTGTTTAAAAAACATGTAATGAAGTAAATACAGAAGACCGCATAAATTAGAGTTTGATGGTTGAACTGGCCGAGACATAGTTTTTATATAATTTGCATTTTTATATTTTAAAAATGAAATGATATAATGATTATTCAAAATAAATTTTAAATCCAGAGAATCAATCAGGTAAACAGTTCCATTCTTCTCCCTATAAATGGAAATCCAATGTCCTCCTGATGTTACATGTCGAGGTTGAGGTGTTGAATATGAATCCGGTGTCCTTCTCCAGTTTCACGGAATCCACTTCATTAATGGCAAATACTCCTAAAAATCGAGGATCGTTTTTAAACATGGTTTTTATTTCTTCTTCATTAATCTTTAATAATTCAGAAGCACATTGCGTGCTCTGTCAATTTCAATGAGTTGAGGGTGCTCCAGATAGACAACAACAGTGATGGATGATTGTAAACTTCCACTAAATGAGAGACTCAGTCCTAATGTACCCTTTCTCAAAATGTTTAAATGACTTGCGTTACAAGCTGAAAGGTCAGAGCTGAGATCATATGCATATAAATTACTATTCTTTGCGTATTCTTCAAGATTCCCCCCCGTACCCCTATCACCGCATGAAACAGTGTTGGCTATTAGATCGTAAAAAGATCTCGAACATAGAGATTGTGCCCCATTGTATGTCATTTCATAGTCAGTCCGTAGGTTTGTCCATTTACATGTAAACTGACACCTTTAAGACCAAATGGGGAGAATTTATACGGGTATTTTTTATAATGCCATGAATATGCTTCGCGCTCTAGAATTCCTACTATTACTTTTTGTGGCAGATTCCCGTTAAAAATGTTGTAGATGTTGATGCTGATAACCCATGCGTGAATTAAATACTTTTGGTTTCCAACTCTTCTAATGGGATACTTAGCTGTATTCTTTAAAAGCGATATCTCAATTTCCAAGTGCCTCTGGGGAAATAATTTCACCTTTCTAACATAGAGAAAGCCTCTAACAGCTTGAAGGGCAGGTCTGAACAATACAGTTGTAGCAGTGGTTACTTTTATTATTAAGTGTGAATTGAACTTGATCTGGTTAAGTGGTTCTAACATCTACAGAAGGAAGAATAAGTCTTTCCTGCGAGAAGATTATCCCCATGTTAAGGCCGAGAATTCATAAGTTTTATTTTATGACTTTTACAAGCTTAATCTACGTGTGCAGCTCGTCTTTGAAACTATAAAAAACGCAGGATTGAAGATGAGAATTGTTAACATATCCAAAGTTCAGTAAATGCTCTAATGTAACTTCTGATAAGGATAATTAGTTTCGCTGACGCACCGAAGTGTTTCTCCTCGCATATAAACGTCAATTTGATTAAAACATGTATATAGGAAATTTGACCTCCTGGAGCGTGTGGCGCGTCGTCAGTCGCTCCCGCCTCGCTCGCTACCATCAGGCTTTAGTCAATTTCATTTTAAATATAGAAAACACATTGGATGGAACTAGATACTGATCTGAAGTGCCTGGAATATTGAACTCGAGAGGAACATCGGTCTGGGATAGATTGAGTGGATTCATGCCGCTGTCTCTGTGTGCAATCTTGGATAGGTTTCTGCTCGGTGGAAGAAGAGTGTCCGTCTCGCTGCTATGGAAACAGCCAAACTCTAACGCGCGCGCTCCAATCTTGCCAGTGGATGGTAGGCTTGAGTAATGAACACAAGACACTCGAATGTACGTTCCTTATATACTGGTAAGCTGCAGGGTGTCATTTAAGTGAAAGATACCAAATAGTAATAAATAGCAATACATTCAAGGGCGTTTTGTCGTCTGAGCCTTTTAGCCTTAGGGTTTTTCCTGGTTGTGATTTTCTTATGTCCTTTTCTCTTCAGAGGTCTTTTAGTCTTTTGCTTTTTCTTGTTTGTGATCATTCTGCGTGCTTTAATTTCGCCTTCCGTGGCCTGTCATTTTTACGTCTTATTTTGAGCTAAAAACGTCACGAGCATCTTGTCAGAAACATCAGAAATCCGTCTTTTAAGATCCTCGTGGTATTGTGACCTGCGCATTCATCGATACGAAATAAAATATCGAGTATATCGATTATATAGGCTGAAAAAATAGCAGCGATATTTTTCCGCTACTATCGGAAAAAATATCATTATCGATATGTATCGGATTCCTCTTTGCGGGCATCCCTACGTACAGATGTTATATTAGACGGGAAAATTTGCAAAGAGAAAAAGCGAAGGCTTACCATAATCGATATTAAAGAAGTATCTTTCGCCACAATTATCTATTGTTTAAATAACTAGGATAGAGGAGGCTAGGTTTGATAGCATTCGGCGAATATTTTTGCTCTCTGCAAACGCTCCTCAGAGAGAAGATGAAAAATAAATTAAATTAGAGTATAGGGATAGGATTTTGTTCTTCTAATACAATAAAATATCAGTCTTCGCTACAGAAATCTATATATCCTAATATTACCATGCACTGTCAGTTATCATTCCTTCACCAGTCAATATATATATATATATATATATAATATATATTATCTATATATTATATAGTATATATATATATATATTTATATATATATTTTATTATATATATATATATACTAATATATTATATATATATATATATATAATATATATATATATATATATATTATAATATATATATCTATATATAATTATATATACTACTTTATATATATATATATATATACATCACGTAGAATTCTTTATATATATATATACTATATATATATATATATATATATATATATATATATGGGCGAATCCAAAAACCCACAATTACTAAAATCGATTCTCAAAAAGCTTGCAGGAAAAACAGACCAATTTTTTGTAATTTAAAGTTCGATAACTCTTTTAGCAGGAAAAACAGACCAATTTTTTGTAATTTAAAGTTCGATAACTCTTTCAGCTGGGTTTAAAAGTAATTACAATTTCACTTCTTTATTTTACAAGCAACTAATATACGTTATTAAATATTATTAAATATTATTTTTATTATTATTATACAACACAAGCATAAATATTATTAAATAAATCAATGTAAATTACTATTTAGTAAATAAATTAATAGATATTCAAGTAATACAAGTATACAAGTACCATATATTGGAATACTTAAATTTTATAAATGTATCCTTCCTCAATTTAGCGTAAGCGTCAAAAATCCTGTTAACCATTTATGCATCGATCGTCAAACCATCATTAGTATGTGAATCGTATTTTCTCAAATCTTGATAGGCATTCCAGTCGAAATTAACAATTTACTAGGTTTCGTAGGTTTATTTTTCTTAATTAGCCACTTCCAAACACGATCACAATTTTTCCACAGTATGGAATATTCAAGATCTTATATAATGAATTCTGTAGTTTAAATGTCTAGGATTCAACAAAATATCAAACCAAAATTTTAAAGCAAATGTTTTGTCCAAAGTTATAGGTTTAAATAAACAATTCAATTCATCAAATAATTTGACCATATTATCGACAAATTTCTGGAGGAAAGATTTAAAAGAGGTTAACACACAATATCAAATAATATCCACCACTATATGTGTAAAAATTAAAATTAACAGAATCTAACAATTTTAAATAACCAGAATGACATAACTATCGTAATTTTTCAACTAATCTCTATATGTAATAAACTTTTTTAATATCGTCAGAGTAGTTTGTTAAGCAAAGATTTATTTTTATAAAAATGATATTTCAAACTGGTACAACTTCCCCCCCCCTTAAGAAAAATAATAAAAATTTCGAGAAATGAACATTTTTATCTATAAAAAAAATATGTACAAAAACACAGACCTTGTTTATTTTACCTGACCAGGAAGTTCATTTACAACAATTCCTAATTCTTTAGCTTTATTTCTGGTTAATCTGCCTGGATGGAAGTTGTGAGAGGATGAAAATTGATTACATATCTGTGCATCTGCTCTTAACCTTCGTTGTTCTGGGAGAGACGGAATATTTGTAAGGTTTCCCGACAAGGTAGCAATTTCAGTGTCTTGGATATTTTTCAAAGATGTCATAGTTGAAGAGATATTGCTAACTGACCTTCGTCACAAAGATGCAAGAGAATACAAATGTGGCGCAATCTCGCGGTGCGCAGAAGATACTCCTCTCTTCTAATACGCTTACAAAGCTTTTCTATAATTCCGCTGGTCCATAAATCGGTGCTCTCTCTTAGTGAAAAGTGACAGTGAGATACGAGAGCTAGGCTTGTGGTACTGATTTCGTTCTCCTATTTTAGAGATTAACCTGTCTGCATTCGGTTTGATATATGGATACTAATGCTTCATAGATTTCATGGCTATCTCTCTTCTCCGTTCTTTATCTGACTATCTTGTATATTCCTCTCTTTATATGTTTCCAAGTTAAGCAGTAAGCTTCGTAATTTGTTTTCACTAGAAATATTTGGATGTATGTTTGAGAGATCTTCAATCGGAACTCGTTGGCTGGAATGCGGAATAAATTGTTCTTGTAGTTATCTGTATAATTAGAGCTATTGGACTTGACTGTCTGGATAACAGGAATATCAATCTGGGAGCAAGAAACAGTTTCATAAAATCAGGTTCTTTTTCATTTTCAATTTCTTTTCGGGTTGCTTCATACTGGGGTAAAAGAACTTTACTTGTGCTTCTTTTCCGAAAATTTCGGCAATAAAATCAGAATAATATGTTTTGAATAATTTAGAAGTTTTCAAATATTCCGGGGTCGTTTTCCACGGTCGTAAATAGTGATAATGTACTTGTATTACCTTTCCATCCATACAGGATTTTATTTCGTAAGTTAAGTTATTAGAAAATACTTTAATTACTTCATATGGACCGCTATACTTTTCATCTAATTTGTGAGCAACTCTATCAGATGTCCTTATAATTTTCTTGATGACTAGTTCTCCCACATCAAATGGTCGGAATTTTTCGTGTCCCCGGACCCAGAATTTGAAATCTGTTCTGGGTATCAAAATTCTATCACTCACATCATGTTTAGTATTCAAAATATATACAGCAGGGGACATGTTTAATTCAGAATGATGAGTGTTGTTGTATATTGAAATTACTTTCGGAAGATGCTCATCCCAACTTTTAGGGTCCACAACTGTGCTTCTCAACAAATCAGAAATAGTTTTATTCGCACGTTCACAGCATCCATTTCCCCAAGCTGTATAACTGCTCGTAAAAAGATGTTTCACATTGTATTCTGATAATAGTTCTTCGACTCTACCCGTAAATTCTAATCCCCGGTCAGTCAGAACAGCATTAGGGATTTTTAGTAATGTAGGTAAAAGTCTTTTCAAAGCAAGAGCTATAGTTTCTGATTTTTTGTTTCTTACTGGTATAGCATGAAGGAATTTACTGTTATGATCTATTACAGTTAACAAATATGAATTACCAGATTTTGATAAGGGTAGCTGGAGCAAATCAAGAGCAACTAACTGATATGGTTGATGAGTTTGAATCTTAATAATAGGGGGATGTGGTTTACGACTTTTTATCTTATTCAACTGGCAGATAGGACAGGTTGTACTTACATCACTTACAATTTTTCTTAAGTCGGGATGAAAAATGTGTGGTCTACAAAGTTCAAACAATTTGTCCCTTCCAATATGCGACATACTGTTGTGAGCGTTAAGTACCAGATTTGTCATAAACTGAAAAGACACCACAGGAACTTTCAATGCAGCAGCATCCTGAAAATACAGTACATCGTTTTCCAAAAGTATTCTATTATAAAATCCTTGAAACCTTTTTAATTCTAAAGGGAGTTTGGCGTTTCTATCCTGATTGAGGCATTCCTTTAACCTCTGCAGCAATTTATTTTTCTGGTCCTCTTTTATTGTACTTGAATCAGTTAAATGATTAAATGAGTTCTGAAGACTTGTAATATGGCCATCCCCACAATTGCAACCATTGACAGATGTCTGTGGTATAAAAGAAAAAACAGAGTTCCTCATTATAACAAGTTTATGACCATAGTCAAGTTTGGTTTCCAAATCTTTCAACGTCTGAATACCTATAATTGTGCAGAAATTCGAATGCTTTCCAAAAATATCGTCTTCTACAATCGCAAAAGGCACATCATTTATTTCTAAATTTTCAATTTTTATATCTAATTCAGCATACTCACTTAAAAGAGATGTTCCATTGTATCCTACCATAGTTACAGAATGACTGAGTTGCAGTTTTTTCTTCTTTTTCTTTGTACAAAGTTTTTCAATGCTAGTTCTGGAGATTAAATTGATAGATGAGCCC
>JABUQX010058947.1:27500-32183 GCA_015478945.1 Trachelipus rathkii | reverse complement strand
AAGGCTTCGATCTAAATGGTGGCGGGGTTATCATAAAAAAATATTGCTTTTCGGGGTCTGACCGGCGTATAATATTACCGTCTTGGAGGTGCGGTGCGTGCCGGGAGCGTGTCCAGGCGCGGCGGTTCCGGGGCACCGGGTCGGTGGGGGCTTGCCGCGGGCGCTCTTGCGTTTGCTTCACGTGAATCTACTATAAATCTAGTGAATTAATTATTATCCTATTCTAGTGAAATAAATAATTAATTCCTCCATGTAAGTATTTATTATAAATATGTTATTATACACTTAGTAAAATAAAACACTTTTTAATACAATCAGATAACTTGTGCACCGCTTAGCAGCTAAAATGACTATGATTTTAAATGAAAGTTGGGGTCTAAAAGATCAATAGAAACACACTCCTGCTCAAATACAAGTTTAAAGAACAAAGTAAATTTTCAAAAGACGATAAAGAATAATCTCTCGACAAATCATCATAACGAGGCATTATAGGATAAGGAATTACCCGACCAATACACAAGTAAGGAAAACAATTTCCTTCTTACCTGCTTAAAGATCTTACCGATCCAGCATGTTTCATGTTTTGTTAAATATATTTTAAAAATAAGAATAACAAATGATTCTTGTCCGTATACTGGAAAATTACCTTTGACCGTGTATTAGGCTAAATCAGCATGGATCATCAGAAAAGGCTTATCCTAAATTAGGCCTAATTTTAGGCCTAACGTAGTTATTCCACCACATTTTACAGAAAAAGGTCAGTTTAAAATATATTTTGACCTGGAATTAGGCCTAAATCGCCCCGGGCTACAAAAAGGATTATCCTAAATTTAGGCCTAAAGTAGTTATTTCAACACATTTTACAGAGAAAGGTCAGTTTCGTATCTGAAAGGAGTGCGGGTTGTTGTGTTTTCCGTATGGATGTCAATGTACAGTAAAATAAATAATAATCATAAAAGAAAATCCGAAATGTATTAAAAAAACTTGAAATATTTTTAGTTAACAACGAGCGAATAATATAAATGTAAGGAATAATATATATTTAAATAAGAACTTAGAAAGATTTTAATAAAATGCATGTTATGTTAGCAGAGAAGAACTTAATTTGTTATTTTATACTTATTACATGCTAAAGATATGTATTGAAGCAGTAAGTCAATAGCAACAAACGTGGCATAGTTGGGCTAGGAAGGGGTGCTAGGGCTGACCTTACTTGATTTACTGATTAATTGCTTTAAGGTACGTAAATATAATGTTTTTAATAAAATTCATAAATTTTAGTTAAAAGTATTTTAAAACTTGAGTAGTTTATAAAATTTATAAAGCAAAAAGTATTAACAGTTAATAATAAATTCTTTGTTCAAAGATAAATGATGTTTATTAAGTAGAAAGTTTTAAGAAACTTGAAAAATAATTTTAAGTTATATTGATGAGTAATAAAATGTACCTTTTAATTAAAAACATATAAAATTATATGAAATATATAAATTATACGTTAAATGTGTAAGTGAGTGTGCGTGTGTGGTGGGTGTGGTGTGTGGTGTTGTAAGTAAATCGTGTGTGAGTGTAAGTGAAATCTGTGTGTTAAGTAAATCTATGTGTGGTAAGAGTAAATCTGTGGTGTGTAAGAAAGATCTGTTATGTGTGAGTGTAAGATTAAAATTCTGGTGATGTAAGTAAAACTCTGTGTGTGAGTGAAGTAAATCTGTGTGAGTGTAAGTAAATCTGCTGGTAAGTAAATATCTGTGTGTGAGTGTAACGTAAACTGTGTGTGAGTGGTGTGTGTGTGTGTAAGTTAAATGTAAGTGTCTATGGGTAAATGTTAGTGTCATAGTGGAATGTTGTATCAAGTGTCAATAGTGCAATGTGTGTAGAAGTGCAAGTGTGTGTGTGTGGTGACCGCGTGTGGTATAAGTGTAAATGAAGTGTCTATGGGTAAATGTAAGTGCAATATAGTGAATGTGTGTATAGTGTCATAGTGAATGTGTTTATAAGTGTAAGTGTGTGTGGTGTGTGTGTGTGGTGTGTGTGTTGTGTGTGTGTGTGTGTGTGTGTGTAGTGTGTGTGTGTGTCTAAATAATAATAAAATGCGGCATGAAGTGAATAACACTAAGTTTTTTCTTAAAAAGAAAAATGAAGAGATAAAAATAATAAAAATGAAAATAAAAATAAAATGATTTTCAAATAGAATAATTGAATTAATTTTAAATTTTTAATTTTGATGTTAAAAAATATATGAGTTTAAAGGCATTAGAAGCAATGAGTTAAAGCAATAAAACATATGAGTTAAAGCAGTAAAAACATGAGTTAAAGCAGTAAAGCATTAAAGCAGTAAAGCATAAAAAAAAAGCATACTAATCCCCTCCTTGGTGTTAGGTCATCGAACCTCTATTGATTTACTGAATTTACTGCTTTAAGAGTATTGTAGTAAAAGTATGTGAGTAAAAGCAGAGATGTAGATACTGAATTGCAATCAAAATCGGAGTTCAGAATCGAGAAATCGGTAAAACAAAAGCATACTAAAACCCCCTGTTGCTATGTATCATCTCTATTGATTTACTGATTTACTGCCTTTAAGGTATCTAATGTTAATAAATATAGATTTAACATAGCAATGATTAAAGTAATAAACATGATTAAAAGCATAAACCAGTTAATTCAAATCATATTAAATCATTGTTGCTATGTAACACCTCAGTGATTACTGATTTACTGGCTTTAAGGTATGTAAGTTTTAAATAAATAATGCCGAGTTAAAGCATAAAATATGAGGTAAAGCAGAAAACATGAGTTAAAGCAGTAAAGCAGTAAAAACAAAAGCAAGTATACTAATCTCTTAGGTGTTAGGGTAACACCTCTATTGATTTACTGATTTAACTGCTTTAAGGTATGTAATGTTAAGTTTTAATAAAATTTCGTACAGTTGAGTAAAATAAAATGCTTTATATATCAGACCACTACTGTTTTTTTTTCTTCTACAATACAATTTTAAAAATTTATAAATTAAAAAGTAATCTAAGTAAAAAATATATAAGTGTCTGTAATGAGTTACGTTTAGTTCGCGAAAAATGTTTTTAATAAAAAGTTTAAGTATGAAATAAAAATGAATGACTCATAGTATAAATATATATTTTTCATTCGTGTGCGGGAATATTGCGCCTGCGGGCCGCACGCGCGGGCTTGGTAACGCGAAGAATGGCGCTGCGGGCGCTTCAGCGGCGGCGGTACCAAAAAAATATTGCGCCTAGGCCACAGCGGTGGCGGGAACGCGATAACGCGAGCTGGGGACGCACCTGCGGGTGCGGGTCGTGGCCTTCGCGCTGGCCGGATCATGCTGCGGCCTGGTGGGCGGCTTATTATCTAGAGGTAGACAAAAGAAGAGTCATCAAAGAGAATCATCAATATAGGGGGTATCAAAGATGACTTCATCAAAGATAAGTCATCAAAGATGAGGCAACAAAATTGAGCTTCGGTGTGGTGAGTGTAAGTGTAAGTGTACCTGTGCCTATGGGTAAGTGTATTTGGGCTAGTGTAAGTGTCTATGGGCGAGTGTAAGTCTGCTTATGAAGTGTTATAAAAATACTAAATCATAGTAGGAAGCATTCTAGCAGATTGGTAATATACAACCAATCATCCTCATACCTTATTACCTAGGGGTAGAAACCCATATTAGGGCTATTCTAGGGTCAGGGAGGCTAGAAAAGGCTTAAAAAAAGTGGCACCATTCAGTTGGCACTATGTGGCACTCACTTGGCACTATGTACTCACTGGCACTCCATTGGCACTCGACTTGGCATTTTTTCTCATGTGCAACTCATTGCACCATTGGCACTCACCTGGCACCCACCCTGGCACCCACCTGGCACTCATCTAATACTCATAGAACACTAATAGAACATCACTAGATACTCCTACGGTGATTGGGAAAACATCAAAGTGAACCAATCAAAAATCTGAGTCATCAAGCTAACCAACAATATAGGCCATCAAGATGACACATCAAAGTTGAGCCAAAATAAAAGTTGAGCCATCAAAGTTGGCCATCAACAAAGGTATGCATCAAAAGCTGGGGCATTAAAGTGAAGGCATCAAAAAGTTGGGGCATCAAAGTTATGGCCATCAAACCTGAGGCCACTCAAAGATTGTTACCGTATAAATTACAAAAGGTTGACCGAAAAAATTTGGTTCTCAAATTGCACCCTGGAAGACCAAAGGGTTGGGCGAAAAATTAGGTCTGCCGAAAAATAGGGATGGCCAAAAATTTGGGTGGGTCAAAATTGACCCATGGAAGACCAAAGGGTTGGTCGTGTGTTTGTACGTGTGTAAAAGTGTAAATGTAAGTGCAAGTATCTATGGGTGAGTGTAAGTGTCATAGTGAATGTAAGTATAAGTGTGTGTGTGTGTGTGTGTGTGTGTGTGTGTGTGTGTGTGTTGTGTGTGTGATGTTGTGTGTGTGTGTGTGTGTGTGTGTGTGGTGTGTGGTGTGTGTGTGTGTGTGTGTGTGTGTGTTAAGGTGTTCAAGTTAGGATAGATCAATACATGCGTTCAAGTTAGGAGACGAAATATGTGACGGGTGGGCAACGAGTGGGCAAAAAATTGGGCGTGCCAAAAATTGAACCCATGGTATATGGCAAGGTAAAGGCCGAAATATCATGGTCAACAAGGTGTTAGAGACACAAAAAG
>JABUQX010058947.1:15000-20000 GCA_015478945.1 Trachelipus rathkii | reverse complement strand
AATATATATATAGTTATATTATGATACGTATTATATATATATGATATATATATATATATTATATATATATATATATATATATATAATATATAATACAGATATATGAATATATATATATAGGCCAACTAGAAAAGAAACTCGCATGATAATGCTCTTTTAACTAAGATAGCGACAAGAAAAACTTAAATAACATATATGGAATCAGGTATGAAATTTGTATGGAAAAATTTATTATTATTATTTTTAATATCTTCAAACTAAAATAGCGTACAAGAAACTAATAACAAGATAGTATGGAACCAGCCGTATGAAACATTTATATGAAAAGAAAAGGAATTTTTTTTTAAAATTATATGCTTAAATACACATATTTGAATAAGCGTATGAAATTCTTTTTTTTTTAGGGGGCTGCGAGCCGACGGGCTTGGGACAGAGCGGAGGAATGAAGTCTCCCCCGTCGTCCCCAGGAGGCGAGAGACCCATGCTCTGTGCGATCTTTGCGGTTTACCGAGAGTATTCTTTTCAGTTTAAGAAAGAAAAAACATTTTCCATACAAATTTTCATACGCTGATTGCCATATATGTTTTAGTTTCCTTGTACTATCTTAGTTTTAGACGATGATCATGACTTGTGCTTTCTTTGTTTCACCAATATGATAATATATAATATATAATATATATGATATATTATAATATAATATATATATTATATATATATATATATATATAATATATAATATATATATTAATATATATATATATATATATATATATATAAGTATATATATGATTTATGAGACTCTTCCAATATTTGATCTTCTGGAGTTGTTCGATATTTTTTCCGCGACTATCGATTGACTTCGGCATTAAGCCATTATTATTTTTCGATTAATCGATTAGTTTCGATTGTATGGACAAGAATTGTACTTAAATATAAATTAAAAAAAAACAAATTTTTAATTTATGAAGAAAAAGGGGGACCCATTTTTTTTTTAATGTTCTGTTAAAAAAACAATAAACAAAACAAATCGTATAATAACGCTTCGAAAGGTATAATTATATATATATATATATAATATAATATATATATAATATAATATATTATATCATATATATAGTATATATATATATTAATATAGTATATATATATAATATATATATAAATATATATATATTATTATAATATATATAATATATATATAGATATATATATATATATATATATATATATATATATATTATATATATTATATATATATATATATATATATATATAATATATATATATAGTATATATATATATATAATTATATATTAGGTCTAGTTTTATGGCAAAGGTAAATCCACTCTAGGTTAGATCTAAATTGATATGGCAACGTAACATCCATATAGTTTACGATAAGGTTTGCTTAAGTATGAACAGATTTCTAGTGTTTAGGTTTACCGAGATCATCGGGTCCATTATAGTTTATGGGACAGGATCTTGTTAAGTAATATACAGATTTACTCTGTATAAACTTAACAAAACATGTCATAACCTGAACTAACAGGGTTCTAAACCGAGAACCTAACCTATACGGATCGACGATGCCCGTAAATCTAGGACCTAACCTAGGTTGAATCTACGGTTGCTGTCCAGTTACTAGATCTAACCTAAGATAGATTGAACTGTTTCCACAAGTCATAATATTATTATATATATATATATATATATATATATATATATATATATATAATATATATAGTATATAATATATACTATATATATATAATATATGATATATATATATTATATATATAAATATACTTTTTCGTAGCTTATTATATTTAATTTTTATGTTTGTTTCTTACGTAAAAAAATGGGTCTTGGCAAAAATTATTTAAATTTTTAAAATTATTTAAGTAATTATTTTTGTCTATACAGTCGGGATACGCCTCATAATCGTAAAAACGATCTATCGACTGTATTCGAAAAAATAATTATAATGCTGATCAAGTTCATCGATAGTCGAAAAAAAAATCGATCAACTCGATAGATCAGATATTGGGAAGGAGCATATTATATATATATATATATAATATATATATTATAATATATACTATATATTATATATATATAATATATATTATATATATATATATAATATATAATATATATATATATATGATATATATACTATTATATATATATAATATATAATATACATATATACAAGAAGGGCTTTCGCCCCGTCAGTTGGACCAGCATCTTTTCTTCTGGCCTTTAAGAACCCTGCATCATAGAGCAAGCAAGCTAGGAAGAACTATGTTCTCAACGCAATAAGTTCTTGATTGCTAACCTTGGACGTTACTATACAATCAGGTTAAATTTTCATCCTTATCAGTGAAAACTGGCATCTTCTTCCATTTGACCTCGAAACTCGTTTCTCCCAGAGCTCTCCAGAAGATCGCGTTCCAGGCGCATAAGTAGTTGTTCTAATTTCGCCCCTAGAACAGGTTAAAAAAAAAAGTAAAGGGGATTATCTATTGACCGCTAGCTCCCTAAATTTTGTCTGATAAAAATCTTCATATGTCGCCTATTTAAGTCTAATATCCATTCCTCTAGGTATATATATATATATATATATATAATATATTATATATATATATAGTATATATATATGATAGATATATATAGTATATATTATAATATATATATTATATATAATAATATATAATATATTAATATATATATATATTATATATATATATATATATATACATACGTTATATATTATAATATAATATATATAATATATATATATAAGATATTATATATATATATATATATATATATAATATATATATACTTATATATATATATATTATATATATATATATATTATATATATATATATATATATATATAATTATTATATATATATATATATATATATATATATATAGAATATATATATATTATATATATAATAAATATATATATATAGTATATATATATATAGTTATAATATATATATATTATATATATTATATATATAATATATGAACTTGTTCCTTTACAAATGTAATGTTAACCCTCATATATCATCTGAACAACGATTATAAGTTCTTTTAAGTTGCTAATTATAAATTGTTAAGAATATACCAAAAACATTTTTTTAACTAAATTAAGATACCCAAAAAATTAAATCTCCAAAATTATTGTAAAAAAGTATTCATGTTCTCTCTTCCTCATCTTGTTGACTACTTTTTATTACTTCATCCCCCGGGGAGGAGGGGCGAAGCCGGGTGGGGAGTATATTAGTATATATATATATAGTATATATATATTAATTAATTATATATATATAATATATATATATGTAATAATATAGATATTATAAGTAGTATATATTATTATATGATATAGTATATATATATATTTATATAATATATTATATATATATAGTATAGGATAATATATATAATATATATAAATATAGTATGTGTGTATGCACCGCAGCAACAGCAAACAACAAGCAACCAAAAACTAAAATATGTCGTCATTCCGTGGTTCTCATTATGGTATGTGGCGCGCGACAACAACAACACAAAACAACACAAAATGACGGTTCAATGTGTATCACACGATGAGACTATTACGCAGCTTACATACTATACACTCATGCACGTACAAATAGTCACACGTGTAGCGTATAAACGGTCAGTGCGCAGTTATTCTGTTACATAGATATATATATTTAATATGATAACTATATGTAAAAAGAATCTATGTATAAAAATATTATACAGATAAATATATAGTAAGTTTACTTCATATTTTATATAGATATATTAATATATAGTATAATATATAAGATATATTATATATATATCTACTTGAAAAAAAAGGGAATAAAAAGATTATCTATCATTAATAGCAATTTAAAAATGCAAAAATATGTTATATTTACAGTATATTACTATATATATATATATATATATATCATAGTACTTTATATATTTATTATATATTATTAATATATATATATATATATATATATATAGTAATATATATATATAGTATATAATATATATATATATATATATATATAAATTCCTCTTGCTTTCTTAACAACAAAATTAGTGATAACCTACTCTGTTTATATTGTGTAGTATTATGAACACTCATTAAAGTGAGTTCTGTTAATCTTTCCTCTACTACAAAATTGAAAAAGTATGTTTGGAGCCTTTTCAAAGTAGAGAAATACCTTTCTGTAGTGCACGTTATGAGTGAAATAGATGTTAAAATCCTTTACAATTCAAATCTAACTGTATTGGTCAAATGTATTTACAAAATTCTTAAAATTTTAATAGATATCATTGGAATGACATTACTAAGATTATTAAGTATGGATCCATGTCATACGAACTTGCTCTGCAACTGGTTATTAAAATCATCAAGAAGAGAAATTGCAATTGCTTTGTCTTTTAATTTAACATTGATTCTGAAAAGCGCCAGTTATTTCTTCATTAACAAAGTTAAAGTTTTCATTGCAATTTCCAAAATGATTGAAATTTTTTCATCAATGGATATGTCAAAATCTTTCAAAAAAAAAAAACTCACATTTTCTAAATGATTAAGAGCAGTTGCTATCACTACTGATAGAGATTGCAATGTAGTACATATTGGAATAGTGAAGGAGAATGAAGTTGATGTTATAATTAAACTAATAATAATCAATTCTGTAATAATAAGATATCTAAAGAATTGAGGTTTTAGAAAATATTCAATATGCTAATCCATTTCAAGCTCTTCTAAAGTTTCGAATTGTTTTAAAACTTCTCTAAACCGTAACAATTTATTGTTACTTTCCACCAACCTTGTTTTGCATTTCGTACCATTTTGTCTCTGAGAAAATCCTTCCTATTTTTTCCACTAAAATAACTGCATGCCTTGGTGGCCTAAAATAGTGCCCAGTCTGCTTTCACTAGTATTAAAACAAGTTTCCAATGCTTCCA
>JABUQX010058947.1:7500-10000 GCA_015478945.1 Trachelipus rathkii | reverse complement strand
ACGTGAATGGAGAAACATGGTCGGAGAGATTGAGAGAGAATAAACACAGGTTTCGAGGGTGTGGACAGAGTGTGGATTGCTGAAAAACAGCCATGTACCAGGGGATGTTTAAAGTTTTGAATGTAGGTTACGACAATACTAAAGACTACTTGTTTATATGGTCGGAAGCTGACCCTTGCCACCAGAACCAAAAGCAGTGGCGAGGCAGCGAATTAGAGAGAGACTGATGAAGTGGATGACAGAAGGGCAAAGAAAAGAATTAGGAAATTAGCGTGGCGTGAAATAGAACCCAATGATGGCTATAGAGAGACAACAGCTGAAATTGTATGCCATGTCCGATAAAAACGAGGAGATTATCTGCGAATTTTATGCTGGAGCGGAGAGAAAAAGAGCCTGTAGGAGAGCAGGTAGGAGGTGCAGGCAGTACCAACCACACCAGACACACCCACACCCCAACCGAACACACACCACCAAACACATGGTGTTGTTGCGTCAATGAGCGAAGCGAGGAAGAACTATTAAGTGTGAAGGGAAAAGAACATTACCGAACAGATTATCCGCAATGAGATGGGCTTGCAGCGGAGAGGGTTGGAGCCCTATATCAGCCCTTGGTGAAAAGTGGAATTATATATATATATATTATAATATATAATTATAATATATAATAATATATATATATATATAGTATATATATATATATAATATATATATATTTATATATATATATAATATATATATATATATATATACCGTATAATTATAATATAGATATATATATATATAGAATATATATATATATATATATATATATGATATATATATTATATATATATATAATATATATATAAATATATATATTTAATATATATATATATATAAAATATATATATATATATATAAATATATATATATATCGATAATATTACTATATATATATATATATATATATATAAATTATATATATATATATAATATATATATATTATATATATAGTAATATATAATATAGTATATTATATATATTATATATATATATATATATAAATATATATATATATTACATATATATAATAATAATATATTATATAGTATATATATTATATTATATTATATATATATATACATATGTATATATATATGTTATATATATTAAATATATATAATATATATATATATATATAATATATAGATTATATATCGTATATATATATATATACATAATATATATATATATATATATATATATATATATATTATATATATTATATATAATATATTATATATATATATAATATATATATTATTATATAATATATACTCCCTTTGCTTATAGGATTTCTTTTTTTTTTTTTTTTTTTTTTTGTCTAGAGCGTGAGGAAATAATATTAATAGTTTAATGGTGAAACATTATCTTTAAAGATATAGAAACTACACCAACTTTCATATTTTATAACATTTGTCTAAAGGTGTAATTATTTATCAATTACAGTGACATTAGTTAAATTGCATTAAAACTTATATGAATGTTTGATACGTTAAGAAGAAAACCGTAAAAAAAGAAAAAAAAATAAAAAAAAAAAAAAAAAAATTTATTGTAAAGGAAGAACTGCTTGAAGAATCTTAGTTAGTCTAATTTTTTAATTATAGGTATACTTTAAAAAAAAAGATAGAACCTAGCTAGTAATATATAGATAATTATAGTATATATATATATTATAAATATAAATAATATATATATATATATATAATATATATATATATATCATTAATATATATAATATATATATATATTAATATATTCAGTTGGCATAAAAACCCGGTTTTTTTGAAAAGCCCAACCACCCCGGTTTTCTGTTCTCTTTTTCATAAAGAAAAAACGCAAAAACCCGGGTAAAATTGGGCAAAATGGGCAAAATCGGGCAAAATCAACGGAACTTGACACTTACGATGCTTTAATATATATATATATATGAATGTATGAGAGTATATTATATACTATATATATTATATATATTATATATATATATATATAATAGTATATATGTATTATTCTAAGTATTATGGTATAGGTTATATGGTATATGGTGGTAGGTATATATATATTTTATATATATATATATTATATATATATATATATATATAGTAGTATATGAGGATATATATATATATATATATATATATATATATTATATATATACTATATATATGATGTATATAGTGAGTAGTTTTATACTATTATATATATAATATAAGATTATGTATATATTATATAATCTGTATATATGTAGGATATTATAGTTTAGTATATATATATTAGTAGGGTAATATAATGTTGAGTTTATATATATATATAGTTTAAAGTGATCGGCATAAGTGTTTGTAGTTATTTATAAAGTTCTTTCTGTTTAGCCTCATAATTTGGTGCACCGTTAGTTGCATTAATAAGGTTAAAGCGATTTGCATTTTTTAATGTTTTGTGTTATTTTCTACTGTGTCAAGG
>JABUQX010058947.1:0-2500 GCA_015478945.1 Trachelipus rathkii | reverse complement strand
AGGTTTCAAATCTCATTAAATCAGTCAGTATGCGAAAGCAAATCTTTTTCTGGTTTTCTATTTCGTTTTTTACGCAAACTTTCCTTATTTACTTACTACTACTACTACTACTTACTATACTACTACTACTACTACTACTACTACTACTACTACTACTACTACTACTACTACTAAAAGTAATAATAAAAATAATAATTAATAATAATAATAATATAATAATAATAATAAATAATAGATATAATAATAATAATAATCATAAATAATAATAATAATTAATAATAATAATAATAATAATAAAAATAATAATAATAATAATAATTGCAACAAAACACAACCGTTTCTGATGTTGCGATGTGCGATGAAATACCCTTGGCCATTGCAATCTCTATGCTTAGTGATTGATGCATAAAAAAAAAAAAAAAAAAAAAAAAAAAAAAAAAAAAAAAAAAAAAAAATTTTTCAATATTTTTTTTAAAAATATTATTTAATTTTTTTTATAAAATTTATTATCAATATTAAATGTGTAATCGTATGTTGGTTGGTAGAATTGGGAATGGGGTTGTCCAGAGGTTCTGTGTTTTGTGTGCGTATGAGTTTCTTTCACGATTTCAGGGCTTGACAAATTTTTTTTTAAAACCTCTAAAGTGTGTTTTTTCTAACCCCTTTCAAAAATCGAAATATGTGTAGGGGTAAGCTTTTATTTCTATCATATTAAAATTTTTATTTCCGTAGTATAGTGAAGATATGTGAATTTGTTTTTCGGAGATTCTTTCTTAATGTCTTTCTTGCCATCCAAATTCAAACCAGAAATAAAGTTTTTTTTTTATCTAAATGTAAAAATAACCTTTTTTTTTTTAAATTAAAAAAAAAAAAAATTTAAAACACACGGTCACTATTTCTAATCATGGCCCCTGAGTAAACGTTCCCCCAAAAAAGGGAATCCGACATTTGACCGAAGAACATTGGAGCAAGAAAGGACATTAAGGTACGAAAGATTATAAATACAGTTTATTAAACATTAAGAATGTTTAATAAAATATATACCTAACCTAACGCTAACCTAACCTAAAAAATAACCTAATCTAACCTAATTAATATTCGGCCAAAAATGTCCTGAGTCCGTTGATTACGTTCCTGCCAAACCAATTTCACGTTCTATTAAAAACTTTAACGTTTTCAATATTAATACGGGTCTATTTTAAGGGATGCTTAATTTTTGTCTTTGCAAGAAAAAGGACGAAAGATGAAAAATAATCTACAAGCAATGGCAAAGTCGTTTCACACGCCATTGCGTTGGCATTTTTCTAATAAGGTTCAAGAATCTATACGGGAGCAATTCCTTATTCTAAACTTTCTTTCCTTTTACACACTGCCACAAGCGTCGAGTGCCTTGTCTATACGATAAAGAACAAAAGGGATTATTATAATTTTTTGAGAACAATTAATGAAGTGGAGTCATAGAGTTTAAAAATAATGTCAAAGTAAACTTTAAATTAAAAGTCTATTTTTCTTAGATAATAATAATAATAATAATAATAATAATATAAAAGTCTATTTTTCTTAGATAATAATAATAATAATAATAATAATAATAATAATAATAATAATAATAATAATAATAATAATAATAATAATAATAATAATAATAATAATAATTATTATTATTATTATTATTATTATTATTATTATTATTATTATTATTATTATTATTATTATTATTATTATTATTATTATTATTATTATTATTATTATTATTATTATTATTATTATTATTATTATTATTATTATTAACATTAATATTATTATTATTATTATGAAAGAAACCTTATATAAAGCCTCAGAAACAGAAAACAAGACAATAAGTACAGCTACAAAGAATATTAATAAAAATGAATAAAAATTATAATAGGAAGGAGAGGAAAAATAAATAAAAACCACAATATACCTAACTTGAATAAGTATTTATTGAATCTCTCTCTCTCTCTCTCTCTCTCTCTCTCGCGGTTCTCTCTCTCTCTCTCGTCTCTCTCTCTCTCGTCTCTCTCTCCTGCGTCTCTCTCTCTCTCTTCTCTCTTCTCTCTCTTCTCTCTCTCTCGTCTGTCGTCTCTCTCTCATGTCTCTTTCGTCCTCTCTCCATCGGGTCTCTCTCTCTCGTCTCTCTTTCTCTCGTTCTCTCTCTCGTCTCTCTCTCTCCTCTTCTCTCTCTCCTCTCTTCTCTATCTCGTCTCTCTCCTCTCTCTCGTCGTCGTCGTCTCTCTCCTCTCTCTCTCTCCTCTCTCTCCTCTCTCCTCTCTCTTCTCCACCTGCTGGTCTCGTCTCTCTGCGTGTCTCTCTTCTCTCTCTCTTCTCTCTCTCTTGCTCTCTCTCTCTCCATCGTCTCTCTTCCGTCTCGCCTCTGTCCTCCGTCGTCTCCTCTTTTTCTTCTTCTCTGCCTCCTCTCTCCGTCGCTCTCTCTCTTCTGTGTTGTTGTTTTCTCCTTCTCATTTTCTCTGTCTTCTGC
>JABUQX010058946.1:17500-23732 GCA_015478945.1 Trachelipus rathkii | reverse complement strand
TTAATAATAGAAATTCACTTTCTGCTTTCTGTTGAATTGCATTTCAAATGAACCCACATTATATTTCAATGCCCTGAAATACATCCGTTAAAACTCAATTTTAAGATTTTACCAAATAATTTTAAAAGTTAAATTGTCAAAATTTAGGAAATAATCGATCCTGTTTTCTTAACAGAGTCCTTTAAACCATTCTTGTGAATGTGAAAACAAGATTTAAGATCACAAAGCGTTAATAGTGCGATGCTGAAAATTAAAATCATAATTTAGTTAAAACTTACTGACATTATATTTTGCGTATTTAAAACAAGCATATAAAATAGCCGATCATCGTTGTAACGCCATTTCAGCACACTCAAAAATGGCCGATTAATTCAATTCGCTTCTTCTCACTTTTTTCTAATAATGCGCATCTTCTACATTTGACAACTGACCTTTTTATTGTTCCAAATCTTCGTAAGTATAATCCAGTATATCACACTACTGTATCATGTTTCTGAATGAATTACCACAATATAATTTCAAATGTTGAAATTAGGAAAACCGTACTTTTAAGAGTTTCTACAATTGTCATTGTGAAATTTAGAAAAAGCGTAATTTTAGACATGTTAAATTTTTTATTAAAACAGTTTGTCACAACTGATTTTTTGTTGGGACTTCGGTTGAAGCTATCAGAAAAGGTGAAGATTTTAAAATGAAAAAAGTAGAAGCGTTGATTCAAAGAAAGGCGAAAAAACTAATTGACTGTCTAATCAAATTATCTTAAAGCTCTTTTGAAATTCGCATCTTCAAAGAAATTTATTCAAAACAGAGGCTTGTCTGCACTTAACTACTAATCCTAGAGCAAGAAAATATTAAGGATATGATGTAGATAAAAACGGAATATTGCAAGCCAATTTCATTAAACCAACACAGAACCACGTCAATGCTTAACGACACCCTATTAGATATAATAATAAATCAGACTTCTGATTTCGACACTTTTTTGAAATACATCGCAGGACATACGATTGTGGGAAAAATGCGTTTTCTCACTTCTCAACTGAAACCCTACACTTAGTTTCTACCACAGGATATGAAGTAGTAGGGATGTCTGTAAGGTGTTATCTTGAAGTGGGGTGTGTACTTTATACAAGTGTATCTGATCACTGTGGATGTAAAGTGAGTGAGTATTAATAGTAAATTACCTGTTGCCCTGGAGGATGAGTTGGTGTGAGAATTGAACGCAAAAAGAGTTTAAAGCGCACATTAAATGGGGAGGGTAATTTTCATACGTACGAGTATGCGTGTACTCCTCCCTAATATTGTTATATTATATCTATTTATTATTAATTATTATTATTTATTAATTATCTAGTTATTTATTTTATTATTATTACTTATTACTTATTAATTTATTAAATGTATTGTAGCTCCAATTCTTAATTATTATGAATTATCATTATAAATATGTAATCAACTCTATTATTATATATCATCCATATTCAATTAACTTCAATATATAAATTATTATTTATATCTTATAATTATTATTATTATATTGAAGGTTTGGAATTGGCCATGGTCTGGTAAAGTTCGATCGATAATTGATAAGAAAGTTTTCGGTCGCGATCTCTAACCAAATTGTGGGCGAGAGAGTGTTTTAGTCCTGCTTTTAATGGCAATTGAGTGCAAGTGCTAACTGCGGGAAAAATCTAGAGGTGAAATAAGTTTACAGATATTTTATATATTCTTATTATTATTAATTTACAGGAGAGTCAATGTATTAGTATATCCAGTAAGGTATAGTTATAATTCTTAGTTCTAATTACTTTAAACTAATAAAGAATGGTATTATCTTTTGGGTTCAAAGAACACGAAACTGTGTTGCAATTATACCAGACCCTTTCATACAACTTGTAACTTTGTATTTGTGTTACTATATATATCATTATTTGTTAATCATTCTTTTTTAATACATGCATTTATTTACTTACCTAATTGTAATGTTGTTTTCTGAAATAATTGTTTAAATGAACGCATCTTTACGTAACTAGTTATTAAAGCCTATTATTGTATCAAGATTATTATTGTTCCTTAGGATTAAAAACAATTTATACCATAAGATTATTATGTCGCTGCAGTTCATTATTTCGGCTTTTGTACGAAGAATTTCTGAAGAAATGTTTTTTATACACCCCTCTAGAATTAGGGCCCATGCCGTTAGCGGTGGTGCTTTTATCTGTAAACAAAATAATTTTTTTTAGGTAACTGATATCTACGAATCAAACTCATCAATTCTGTATCAGAAGTTTTAAAACATTACAATCTTGGCCAAAAAACTCGTGCTCATTGCTTTAAACGGGAAACTCTTCTAAATCAATATTATCAGATGGTCAGAATTATTCCAAAATTTTAAAGGTTTATTCATTCAATGCACTCTTCGATTTTGTTTTTCTCCGATGGTAAGTTCTTATATGAGTGATAAATACAATTGTACGATAATTGATCCAAAAGTATTATTTCCGATAAGTTTGGCTGTTTATTCGATGCTATATAATAATTCATTATTATTTTTTAATATAAATGATATTAATACAACAAGGTATTATAATGGGGTGATACTTACTATAAATCTTGTATATGTATGTGTATATGATGACTTATGTATATTAGGTCGGTCAATGTAATAGGTATGATTATATTTATTTTAGATTTTTATCATATTAAAATTTAATGTTTATACTAAGATGCACTTGATTAGTCTCAGTTGGGTAGCAGCATTCTAAAAATCACGTCAATTGTCGTTAAAAGTACAACAAGCGCGGTCCCAGGTTCGATGGTCGGGTGGGTGAGAATGTGAGCTTTTCTCTGTCCACCTTTTGAGGAACTTGGCATCGTAACCTTTACTCATGGACGTTAAAATATCGAACCATCTTCTTCTCGCTTCTTTTTTCAAATTGCATCTCAAATTGTAGAGGACTACAAGTTACTTCTCGTGAGCGGTAAGTGTTTCTATAAATTCCGCCTTTTCGTAGAATAAAATAAATAACCAAAAAAATGAACGAGAGATTAAAAGGTGAAACCAGAATTGAGGAAACGAAATATATACACAGAGATATTTATCTAATGAATAAATAACCAAATAATATTCGAGATGTTAATTGATATATATCGAACGAACAAAATCGTTACTTTTAAGAGTTCTAAACCTTTGATATTATAGTATGAAAATTTAGACCCCGAAATATAGAGCAGAGTAATTTCTAGATTAGATTAAAATTGATTTAAGGATCTAAAACAGGATATTTCTTCGACAACTAATGAATAGAAGTGAATCCGGATAAAAATTCGGCAAATTTTTTTTGAATCGGCATACGAATCGTTAAAAGCATTCTGTGGAATTTATTAGTTTAAAAAACAAAACAAGATTAGTAATTTTTAAATTTAAAAACCTTGGTTACTGTTATCATCCTATTTAAATGAACATAGGAATCCGCATTGAGAATACATAGTACTATTAATTTTCAATTCAAATTCGATTTCCTGGCTTTTTGAAATCTGGCAATACGTTATCGAGAGGTGAATCCACCCAAATCATTATTTGCTCTCATTTCCAAATGCATCACATAGAATATTACCGTTAAATGACAGTGAAAATTAAATCCTTTCCATACCTTGAGTCAATAAGAATTACCAAAATAATTTTTCAAAACCTGTTTGAAATCGAACTTAAAAATTAAACTTTTATCTACAATATATCTAAATGTTGAATTCAGTTTGCGTAAATACTTAGTCCAGAATATAAGGTCCGTACACATCTCTCTAAAGGTGTTTATTAATTCGAGCCTTTATGGATATATTATTTAAAATATAGGTAATGGGTATCTGGTTCCCACAACTTATATAAACAGTAATTGAGGCTTGCTGCTATTGGAGATATATTGTTGAGCTACCAAAATTAAAAAGTACTTTCTATTTAAATATGTCTAGTAGTAAAGATAGATAGTCGAATATAATTGACAATTAACGTTATCAATTTTTGTTAATCCTAAAACTATTAATAGACTATCTCTATGTCAACATTCTTCAAGCTTTTTGAAAACTTGCATTTCAAATGAAAAATTTTTATTAAAACACGGTTTTCATTTTTCATTTATGCCTTACCACATTTGGTTTATTATGACCATCATCGGTATCATTGTCTTTAATGATAACCATCTTACCATCTTGTTGAGTGTTTCAGTTGAAAAAAATATCCGTCGGTCTACAATTATATTATGCTTACGACCCTAAAAGTATTAATAAATTTCTCATATAATGGTCCAACAGACCTTATTAATTCTAAAGCCTTTCGTCTATTTCAATGAAATCAACATTAAAGGTACTTGCTCTCAATTCATATAATGCTGAAAAGTCTGTAAATATGTCCCTGTTAAAAACTCAATTTTTAAGATCATAGTATACCTAAATTATCTTAAAACTTTTAACAAAAGAACTAATATTTCTTTTCAATGTAAACGTACGTGTAAAAAATCCTTTAATTAACGTTCTCAAAATCCGCTATCTCTTCGTTTAGTAAGAGGTATTCCCTAAACAAAGTGTGTCGGTACAATCTGAATCGAAAAAAGCATTATTTAGAGAAAACGCGTTTTAAGATGTCTCCGGCTAGACACTCCCATAAAGCTTCTTTTGATTTTTTTTATTAAGAAAAGGATCGTTGTAATCCTATTAATACACCTAATGTAGAGAATTCCTAATCTTTGGGCTATATGCGATGGTAGCTAAATAACCTTTACAAATTAGTCATGTGATTGAGAGTTCTGTCATTAAAAAACTACGTCAATCTTAAGACAACCTTCCACAAAACTATTAATATCAAAAATTATATTAAGAATGTTAATTATTCATTTGTTCATTTAGTTAGTTTGAAAGTATGTCATCTCAGCGTTTACCAACCACCATTTTATTGTTGATTCTCTCTACATTGGGGGCTCGGCTTTGAAAAGTGGACTCTCCTAAGCATCCTATTGGGAGAGGGTGTACATTAGAAGCACACACTGAGCCGTCAATTCTTTAAAGAGATTTGCAAATCTAAAAAATAAGTCGCTTCAATAATAATGTTGAAAATTTAGGAAAAATCGTTACTTTTCCCCTCAAGCAGTCCAATGCTCATAATATTTCCTCCTCTGGCTCTTTTAGTCGTGGCGGCTCGCGATGGCGATGCAACATAGTCATGTATATAACGCAACACAGTAAAGAGGGAAGAATTTCTTTAGCTCAAGTTAAAACTCTTTTTATTAAAACCCAGGTCTTTTCACACACCTCAATCCCCGCAAATATTTCTGGTATATAAAACAATTATTTGAGCATTGCGGGCATATTTACATAAGACGTTATACAGTATTATAATGAGCACAATCAACAATTCTGCTTGAAGCACTTCCTTACTGACTCCACTGTAATTAAGAGTAATTCACTCTTTTGAGACTTGTATTAACTTTTTCGAAATTGGGAAATTCATATTTCTATACTCGCAATATCACATAGCTCCTATTGATAATAATTGACAATCTCAATTTGTTCTAATCCTTATTTGACATGCTGGAAACAGTCTCACGTTTATTCTAAGAATTATTTTGCTTACATTAATTCACAACACCTCAGCACTCTTTATAAGATTCTTCAAAAGCGAGTGCACTCTACTTTTGCTCCGTAGCAGGCATAATCATAGTGATAGAACTTACACCAGTTTAAACCATTTGCTCACAAAATAGTTAAAACACTGATTTACTGTACTTTATGTTCAATTATTTTATATATAGTATAATAAATATATATATAAATCTATATTATACGTATCATACTCTTATCATACGCTTTGAGTTATACTATAATATATTCTACTTTATGTATCATTATAATATTTATTAGTTATATTAGAAATATATGTATTATAATTAGTATATTATAATAGTAATATAATATAACTAATATAGCTATATAGGTATATTATATTATATATTATATATATATATAGTAATATATAGTATTAATATAAATTTATATTATATAATATTATCAAAATTCACAAGGAGTTTCACTGGTGTCTTTTCCTTATATCACCCGCGAGAAATTTTTTAGAAGAAGATTCCATCATCAGATAAAATTTTAGGAAATAATTTTTATGATTATTTTAAAAGTGCAATTTTTCTTCTATAATCACGAGAGTAAACACCACACGAAAACTTAATAA